>VZRZ01005412.1:98812-120013 GCA_013398175.1 Climacteris rufus
CTGCCCTCTGTGCCCCCTGCCCTGCCCTCTGTGCCCCCTCCCCTGCTGCCCCTCTGTGCCCCCCTGAGCTGCCCTCTGTGCCCCCAGGACGGGAGGACCCCGCTGGTGCTGGCCACGCAGATGTGCCGCCCCTCGCTGTGCCAGCTGCTCCTGGACAGGGGAGCTGATGTCAATGCCAGGGACAAGCAGAACAGGTAAGGCCTGCCCAGCGTGGCTGCCCTGCTGCTGCCTTGGTGAGGAGCTGCCCCTTGGCACGAGAAATGTGCTGCATTTGGGGGAAAACAGCCTGGCCTTTAGTGCAGAAGTGCATCAGTGCACATTAACCTGGCTTTTTTCACTGCTGCTGCTTTCATCCTGAATACCCCCAGGTTGTTCCTGCCTGCAGGGAACCTGCACTTGCTTGTTTCTGGGATTTGTCTGTCCAAAGCAGCTTTTGGGGGATCAATAAGCAAAGGGGCCATGGCAAAAGTGGTGCTCTGCCAAGAAGTCCTGAGCCCACTGGAGCTCCCAAGGGACCTAAAGAGCTTGGGGTGTTTATTCCTGGGGTCAGGGGAGGGGGATTCGGTTTGTAGCTGCTGCTTTTGCCAGTTATTTCTTGGAGAATTCCTCCAGGATGTGAGGCTGCTGTGGAACAGAGCCTGGCTGCTCACACTGCACATCCTGCACTTGGGAAGTGCTTGGGAAGCACTGCCAGGGCTGCCAAACCTTGTCTGAACTCCTTGCCTGGTGTTTGTTGTGTCTGTGGAGATCTGTGCCTCACAGAGGAAAGCAGAGGCACTGGGGGGCTCACAGGCTGTGCTGGGTTCATGGAAATGCTGCTCTTCTGGCATTGTTTGCTTCTCCACAAGGATTTAAACGTTCCCTAAGTGACTTCTGAAAGCTGTTCCCTCCCTGGCCAGAGGAGAGGTGCCTTGGCTGAGGTTCCTGAGTTAGCCATGCACAAGGTTCTCTCTGAAGTGCTGCTGCCCAGGTCCCTGGCTCTCTCAATGCCCTGTCTCTCCCATGCCAGGACTGCCCTCATGCTGGGCTGTGAATACGGCTGCAAGGATGCCGTGGAGGTCTTGCTCAGGAATGGTGCTGATGTTGCTTTGACTGATGGCCTTGGGCATGACTGTGCTTACTATGCCAGAATTGGGGACAATATTGACATTTTGGCTTTGCTAAAAGCTGCCCTTGAGGACTCCAGCAAAGGTAGGAGGAACCTGGGACAACACTTCCCTTTGGGTGGAATTGGCTCCCCTCTGCTGAGTCTCCAGGGGCTCTTTTGGGGGGCACCTGTGGTCCATAAACTGCTTGTTTGGGAGGGCAGAACAAGTTTCTGGGGTTGTGCTTGGTTTTAGTGAAGCTTTTAATGGAAATGCAGGCTCTGATGCCTTGAGGGCTCGACAGTATTGATCATGGGAGTTATTTAGCCTTTTTTATAGAAATAGCCTTTATTGTATAGAAATAAATAGCCTTTATTTTATAGAAATAAATAGGCTTTGTAGAAAAACTGTGGATGTTTCCATGTTTGATCCATTGGGGGTGTGGTGAGCTGTTTGTTGAAATGCCCTGCCAGGATGGAAGGGGGGTAGAATTAGCTCAATGTGTTGCATTGTTACCTGAACCTGAATGAAATGCATTTGGTAACTTCTTATTTTTGTGGTGCTTTTTTTAGGAAGAGGCAGCATGAAGAGAGGGCAGGCTGAGCCCCAGGTACCTGCTGAGGCCATTCATCACTGTGGTGCTGTGCCACCAAAAAACATCAATATTTTCTGTGTCCTTAGCTCCAGCTGAGGCTGAGCAGGTCCCCTGTGTATTCAGATGCTGTGGCTGGTTCTGTGTGTAAAATATTCCGTGCTGTGCCTGCTCAGGATGGGTTTGGGCAGGCCTGGCCTGGGGTGGGGGTGAGGGCAGGATTGCTGCCTGGGGAGGCTGCCAGGGGCACAAAGGAACATTTTGCTGCTGTCCTGCCAGGTTCCCAGCGTGTCCCAGCAGCGGGGCTGTGCCCAGGAGCAGCTCAGTGCCAAGCTGTGCCAGAAGGAGCCCAGCAGCCAGGTGAGGGAGGGCACCCCTGGCCCTGAATTCCCCAGGGATGGAGAGCCAGGGGCACTAAAGCTGAGCTGAAGGAAGCACTGATGCTCCCATTGACAAAGCTCATCTATTGCTCCTTAGTTAAAACCTAATTGCATGATGTGGAGTGTGGCAGTTATGCAGATGAGCTGTAAACATTTTCAGGAAGAAAATGACATTTCTGTGTGTAATAAATAGTTGCAAGTGTCCCTGTCTTAACCTTTCCTACCTCTTAACCTTCTGCCTCTGCAGTAAAATCAGAGTCACAAACCAGGAAGATTTCTTTTTTTAACATTCTCCAGAGATGTTTGTGTCACTCTAAAAAGAATCTGTGCCATAATTGTTCTGCTAACCAGCATTAATTTCCCATGTCATTGCAGTTTTCAGAAAGCTTAGGCAAGGCTTGGAGCCTTCAGTGCCTGTTAAAACTGTTGGTTCAGAGTCTTTACCTTTCCCAACGTGTGTGTAGTGTGTGTGTGTGTTTTTTCTGGTTGATTTTTGAGGATTTTTGGGGGTTTTTGGGGGGTTTTGTTTGGTTCGTTGGTTGGTTTTTTTTTTATTTTTTTATTTTTAATTTCATATTTTACTTGTAAGGACTTGGAGTTGGAAAATCAAGACTTGAAAGCTCGAATGAGAGAAGTGCAGGAGGAGCAGAGGCTGCTGCTGGACAGGATCAGTGGGTTGCAGCTGCAGCTCAGTGAGGTGAGCCAGGCCTTGGGATAAGCTGGCTGGAAAGGTGGAATCACCCCCAGCCAGGAGAAGGGAAAGCCCAGGGAATTGGGCTGTGCTCTGCATCCCTTCCTGGGATTTCTGCAAAGTGTCACTCGTTTTCTGCTGCAAAACCTTTGGTTTTGTGGTGATACTGAGGTTGTGAGGAGACCTTTTGCAGTGTCATTCCCTGATTCCCAGAAATTTGAGCTGTAGCACTGATGGCTCTGCCTCCCAAAGCAGCTGAGCCTTGGGCTCCTCTGGAGTTGGAGTTTGGAGACAATTTCATCTCCCAGTCCAGTGCAGGTGCTGTGTGGCAGGACTGTGTCAGCAGCTCATTTCCCACTCTAAGTGGAAGCACAGAGGAAAAAAAAAATCTTCAATTGTCAAGAAAACAAAACCAAAGATAGACATTATAATAATAATTGACATATTTCAATAGACATTTCTCACCCAAATTTGAAATGCTGTTTTTAAAAAAAAAAATCTCTCTTNTCTTCAACTGGCAAGAAAACAAAACCAAAGCTTTTCAGTAGGCATTTCTCACCCAAATTTAAATGCTGTTTTTTAAAAATAAATCCCTTTTCTTGGAGGTCTAAATATGACCANACATATTTCAATAGACATTTCTCACCCAAATTTGAAATGCTGTTTTTAAAAAAAAAAATCTCTCTTCTTGGAGGTCTAAATATGACCAATAGAAAGAAAATACAAAGAGGATTTTTTGTTGGTTTTTGGCTTTGTGGAGGCTGTTTCTTTGCTGTGTTTTTGTAGAGGTGCATTTCTGCAGCTTTTCCTAAATGTAGCACAGGGATAGGAAGAATATTTCCTATTGCAATCCCTGGCTTGTCTGAACATTTTTAAGCATTGCCTTTGTAAAACAAAGTTTTTCATAGTCACTTCCCAAAATCAGCAAACTTCTCTGCCTCAGTAGTGTGTGATGTAGAGAACTGAGGAGATATTCCAGTTTCCAGAGACATTGCTCTGTCAGACATTCTTAATCCTGGCAGGACAAATAAAGAAAATAGAGAAATAAATCTGGATGGAAACTGGAAGGGCTGGTTAGAAACTGGGGGAGATTTGTCAGCTGATGAACTGTGTGTGAGCCCCTTAAACATCATTGAGAAAATGATTTGGGGGGGATTTTTTTATTATTTTTGCAGGAGCAAATGTTTGCAGATGATCTTGAGAGCGAGGTAGGAGGTGTCACCTGCAGCTGGAGCAGGACTGGGGAGTGGGGGAAGCAACTCTTTTATTTCCTCCACAGTTTGAAATCCATGACTTACAAGCTGCCTAGAAATGCTGAGTGAAATGTCTGCTGCTCTGCATCAGGCTGTGCAGCTGCACAGCAATCCTGTCACTGCAGACAGTGTCTGTCATGGATGGATGCTCCTGCAGAGCACACTCAGGATATTAAACACACTTGGAATATGAAGCATCTCTTTAGTGGCTTTCAGTAATGCCAGACTAACAAAGATGAATTAATTCAACAGTAGCAGATTGTGTTGGTGCACATTCCTGACTCATTCCTCAAGACTCCTCCTGTAGAAGAGCAGTCTTGAACTTCAGAAGCAAAAAATTAGGGGTTTTTTCGGGGCTGATCTTGGTTGAAGTTCTGTCTAAACTCTTTCAAAATTTGCTTGGGATCTTATCAAGCTGCCCATTCTTGTGGCTTTGGCTATTTGGCACTCCTTCTCTTTCAGAAAGATGAACTGAAGAAAATCCTGACTACCAAGGAAAAGCAGCAGGAGGAAAGCTTGAGAACTATTGAAGCTCTCAAAGCCAAACTCAAGTATTATGAAGTACGTTGAGGCATTTGAAATGTGATCCAGCCATTGATATTTGCAGTAGGAAATACTGAAACATTTGAAATTGTTGAAAGTGTTAAATCATTATCATGATTTATCAGAATGATTTATGGTTATCTCATTGTAAAAGCTTTCCCTGCCCCTTAATCCTTAGTTTAACAGAGAGCAAACATTGCAAATGAATTTTCAACTTGAGTTTTGTTTCTTGCTCTTTGATTTTAGGGTGACTCTGGGGGGTCTGGAAGTCACTTTGGAAACAGTAAGTACAGTTAATTGTTAAAAGTGACTGTGCAGGGTTTGGCTTGTGGCTTGTGGTTGTGGTACTGTTTTTAACCAGAGCCTAAATGGTGCTTGCTTTGCAAATGCAGGAAAAGAAGATTTATTACTTAAACAAGGCCAAGCATTTGCAGTGGAATCCCAGGTAAGAACCACTTCCCCACTGGAAGGAACTCTGAGGTGATTGTGCTGGGAAAGCCAGAGGTGCTTACAGATGTGTGATACTGAGCATTGCTTCTGAACACACAATTTCTGAGGAATTCTTGCTTTCCCACGTTTATTTTGAACTGTGGGTGCCCCCTAGAGTCTCGTGTGGGACTGGGCTGGAAATGCTGGGAGCTGCTGGGTCTGGAGTGAGCTCCCTTAAACCTGGGCACAGTCACTGTGTAAACTGGGCTTTCATCTCCATCATGTTCTTCTAATTTAAATGCTGCTGATATTCAGAAGATTTTGTTTTCCTGCCAGCTGTATGCTAATTCCCTGACCATTCAGCCTTTTGGGTATAAACCAGGCCCACCAGACCCTTGGGGGTGGAATGAGATGCTCTTTAAGGTCCTTTCTAGAATTCCAAATGACTGCACTCCTCAGTCTTTGCAGTAAGAAGGGTCTGTCAGCCATGCCATTCTCTGTCCTGATTCCTTATGAAATTATTTTCACATGCTGTAGGGATGGGGGCAATATTGTAATAAATTAAATTTGTTCTAGCAGGTGAGTGATTAAATATGAATGCAGAACAAGGGAACTGGAATCAATATTACTACACCTGCACTTTAATGTAGCAGGGTCTGATGAGTTGAGGGTTAGGTGGGATTTTGGGCAGGAATTGTTCCCTGTAGGGTGGGCAGGCCCTGGCACAGGGTGCCCAGAGAAGCTGTGGCTGCCCTTGGATCCCTGGCAGTGCCCAAGGTTGGGTTGGATGGGGTTTGGAGCAGCCTGGGACGGTGGGAGAGGTCCCTGCCCATGGCAGGGGTGGCACTGGGTGGGCTTTAGGTTCCCTTCCGACCCAAACCATGGCAGGATTGGGCAGCAGTAATAATGTAGAGCTATATTCAAGATTTTTGCTGTTAAAAGCTGAAATATCTGTTTTCTAATATGGGCAAGAATAATTTAGTGTGATTTTAAGAAAGAAAAAGAAATCTCTTGTACAAGTTATACTCAGATCAGCTTGGATTTCAGACAGTTCTCTATATGACAGTTCCCATCTGGAAATGTGATAATAATGGACATTAAACACATGGATATGCCTTGTCAGCCTTGTGAACATTTATTTTTTGTGCCACTTTCCTTTCAGTCCAGGTCTCTGCTGAGGCCCCTGGAGCTATCCCTGCCTGTCCAGTCACCCAGTTCAGAGAAGGAGACTTTAAAGAAAGAACTTGAGAGCCTGAGGAGCTGCTTTGGTGCAGCCAAGGAGGAGATCAGCAAACTGCAGAGGGAGCTGTCTCTGAAGGCCTCGGAATGCAAAGCTCTGGCATCGGAGTGTGAGAGGAGCAAGGCAGAGTCGGATGGGCAGGTCAGGCAGCTGGAAGATGCTTTGAAGGACGTTCAGAAGAGAATGTTTGACTCAGAAGGCAAAGTGAAGCAAATGCAGAGCCACTTCCTTGCTCTGAAGGAGCACCTGGCCAGCGAGGTGGCCTCGGGGAGCTCCAAGGTGATGGAGGAGCTCAAGGAGCAGCTCCAGGAAATGAAAACCAAGTACGAGGGGGCCTCTGCCGAGGTGGGCAAGCTGAGGAACCACATCAAGCAGAATGAACTGCTGGTGGCAGAGTTCCAGAGGGACGAGGGGAGGCTGCTGGAGGAAAACAAAAGGTTGCAGAAGGAACTTGTGAAGGTGGAGATGGAGAGGGATCAAAGGGGCAGGGATGTGACGGAGTTGGAGGGGCAGCTCCAGGAGGCAGCAGCCAAACTGGGCCAGGCTGTGAGCGCAGAGAGCTTTGAGAAGATGAAGAGTTTGCTGTCAGACGAGGTGAGGGAGAAGGCAAGGAAGTTGGCAGAGGTGGAAGGGGAGCGAGAGAAGCTGCAGGCACAGGTTGTGCTTCTGCAGAGGGAGTGTGAGAGCCAGAGAGCTCAGCTGGCCCAGCGTGTGAGGCCAGAGGAGCACGAGCAGATGAGGAGTGGCTTTGAGCAGAGCAAGGAGGAGCTGGGCAAGGCAATTTCTGAGCTGTCACAGAAGAATGAGGCTCTGCAGAAGGAACTGGAAAGATTGCAGGCTGATAACAAGGTGCTGAAGCAGCAAGTCCACATGCTAAAAACTGAAATGAAAAGCCAGAATGTGCCTTTAAAAATTCATGAAGAGTTGAAGAAAACAAACGATCAGGCTGTGGGTGACCTGACAAAAAAGCTTTTTGAAATAACAAAGAAGTACAATGAAAGCAAAGCAGAAGCTGAAAAGTTGCTGGCAGAGAAGAACAACTTAAGTGAGAATCTCAGCCACTTCCAAGCTGTGTACCTGTCTCCAGAGCAGCACAAAAAGGAGGTGGAAGCTTTAAAATCGAATGACATTGAACTTGAAAAGCAGCTTGCTGAGCTTCAGAAGAAATACGATGATGAACAAGCCAAAGTGAGCAAACTGGTGACTGAAAACACAGGTTTGAGGGAGAGCCTGAGGGACCAGTATGTGCTGGCTACCACACACGAGGAGGTTAAGAGCGTCCTGAACAACACCCTGGAAAAGACCAATGGGGAGCTGTCAGATCTGAAGGGAAAAATTGGAGAGATCAAGCAAGAATTCCTGAGGGTGAACGAAGAAAATGGAGCTTTGAAAAGCAAGGTGAAACTCCTACAGAACCAATTAAAGACAGAGTATATAAGTTTAAAAGATCATGAGACCACAGTGAGCACTTTAAATAAAAGCGTGCAAGAGCTGCAGGAGAACAATGCTGCCATCAGGGCTGAGCACCAGAGGGGGCAGGACGAAATCTCCCAGTTGCACACAGAAATTGAAGCCCAGAAGAAGGAACTGGACACAATTCAGGAGTGCATCAAGTCCAAGTACGCCCTGGTGGCCTCCTTGGAGGCCAGAGAGCAGAGCTTTGAAGCCACCGAGAGGGAATTGCGGGCGCAGCTGCAGGAGCAGGAGCAGAGGCGCAGGGACAGCGAGCAGGAAACGCAGAGGTACAAAGAGGAGAACGAGAAGCTGAGGAACGGGGTCCTGAGCATCCAGAAGGACCTGCAGCAGAACTACGTGCTGGCAGAGCAGTCCCACGAGCTGGAGCGGCTGTGCGCCCGCGGCGTGGCCGAGCTCAACGCGCAGCTCCGCGCGCTGCTGGGCAAGGGCGAGGGCCAGGAGGGGCAGCAGCAGCAGCAGCAGGAGGAGGAGGAGGAGGGCGTTGGGCAGCCCCCAGAGCAGGTGGAGGCCCTGAGGGAGGCTCTTGGCCGCACGGTGCAGGAGCTGAGGGAAGCCCTGAGGAGGAAGGAGGAGCGGTACGGCCGGGAGACGCACAGGGTGGGCGAGCTGCAGCGGGAGCTGGCTGAGCTCAGGGAGCGCTCGGTGCCTCTGCTGGAGCACACCCGGCTGAGGGACGCGCTGCAGGCACAAATCACGGCCCTGCAAAGCAGCCTGGAGGAAAAGGAGGCGGAAAACCGAGAGAAGAGCGAGGAGGTGCAGAAGCTGCGGGCGGAGCTGGGGCTGAGGCAGCAGGCCTTGGCAGAGCTGCGGGGCAGGGACGTGGTGCCCAGGGCAGAGTTCAGCTCCGTGAAGGCCGCTCTGGAGGCCCAGCTCAGCAGCGTGGCCGGGCACCTGGCCAGCCTGAGGCACAAGTACGAGCAGGCCCGGGAGGAGGCGGCGCAGGCCCGCAGCAGCGAGCTGGCCCTCAGGGACGAGAAGGAGCTGCTCCAGCTGAGGAGCTGCAGCATCGAGCAGGAGATCAAGGACCACAAGGAGAGGTGTGACAAATCGCTCACAACCATCACGGAGCTGCAGAAGAGAATCCAGGAGTCTGCAAAGCAGGTGGAAGCCAAGGACAACAAGGTGGGCTGTGGGCTCTGTTGGGCTCCTGTTGTTCCCAGCTCAGCACTCGGGGTCGAGGCTGCAACTGCAGCTCCTCAGCTGTTCAAGCACCACTTTGTGCTGGCCCAAACCAGGTGAAGTCCTGGTTTTGCATTATGCAAAGTTTCTCCAGTCCCTTGTGTGTTTTGGACATTGTGTGGTATTTAAATTCTATTAAAGCTTCTGGCTTTTGGGGGTTTCAACTCATTCTTCCACTGCAGCTGCATTTGGGCGTCTCTGACTTGCCTGCTGAAGGTTCCCTGTTCTTTTTGCAAGCTAAACCTGGGATATTTTTAGATGCTCACTTTTTTCAGTCACTTGTGTCACTGCTGACCTGCAGGGTCTGTCCCTGACACATCCCAGTGCCAGGAAGCACAGTGGGAACCAGCATGGCATGGAAATAAAATCCTCTCTTAGCAGGCTGGGACAAAGACCCTTCAGTGCTTGCTGGGCTTCATCAGCCTTCAGAGAATATTGAAGAATAGCTTTTGGTGAGAGAGGCTGAAATGACGTTTCCTGTGGGTTTTTTTGCAGATAACAGAGCTGCTGAATGATGTGGAGCGCTTAAAGCAGGCTCTCAATGGCCTGTCCCAGCTGACCTACACCACTGGGATCCCCTCCAAGAGGCACCAGCAGCAGGTGGAACTGCTCCAGAGCCAAGTGAAAACACTCCAGCAGCAGCTGGCTGTAAGTGCTCACACAAGGTGTTGTCTGATGTGCAGTAGCATTGCTTAATTCCCTGGATAAACAGGGAAATCTGGAGGTGCCCACTGGAGCAGGGGGGGTGGCTGCAGCTTCAGATTTCAGAAGTACAGTATCCATTATTTGGGTTTTTTTTCCCCTGATTTCTTGCTTCTCTGTATTTTTTTCTGCTTTCTTCTGCAGTTTGAGTTGCAACACTTGGCAACTTTTCCAGATGAAAAGGATATGAGGAAAGTAGGAGAATCTGTGTTTGAGATACTCAGCTATGGTCCTGCCAAGACCATTGCTGAATGCAAGCTCAGCTTTAACCTTCCCTTGCAGAAACCCAGCCGTGGTTTTTTTCTCACTTTGCCAGAGTGAGGTGGGAATTTCTCACTGGTTTTAACCTGTGGTGCTTTGCCTGCAAGCCCTGGGTGTGTTGTTTATCATGAGGTACTGGCTCAGCAGGGAGACACATCCTGAGTGCTGGCATTTTGTGCACTTTGGTTGCAGCAGAGCTCAGAATTAAAGCTGTGTCTGGGCAGAGTGGGTTCTCCTCCTCCTGCACAGATTCACAGATACATCTGTCACAGTGTTTGTAGGGTTGACTTTTCTAAGGCAAAGTGTTCTTAAATGGGGTGGTTTGAACCAAATAGGTGATGCTGGTGATGCCATGAGTGTGCAGGGCCAGGAGCTGAGCTCTGAGGTCCTTTCCAGCTCAGGGGATTCTGTGATCTCAGCTCTTGGCTGGCTCTGGCAGCCTTGAAGCAAACCAGCGGTGATTTTGTTCTTGGTTAGTGGAGGGGATAAAACTTTAACCTGGCAATTCAGCCTTGCTTGGTCTGGCAGTGCACAAACCCAGGTGCACAGGGTGGCAAGGGGCAGGAGCAGATGAGAAGGGTGTGAGCATTCCCCTGCTGCCCCTGTTGTGTTCCTGCAGGATGCCAAGAGGCAGCACCACGAGGTGGTTTCGGTCTATCGGACGCATCTGCTCAGTGCTGTGCAGGTATGGCTGTCCCTGCACAGGGTGTGCTGCCCTCTTATCTCGGTGTCACAGGCTCCTGAGACACATTCCTCACTGCCTGGGTGGCTGAGGGCACTTGGAGTGTTCAGCTGGAGCAGGGGAGACTCAGGGGAGACTCAGGGGAGACTCAGGGGCTGCGGCTCCTCCCGAGGGGCAGCTCTGATCCCTGCTCTGGGACAGGGACAGCAGCCAGGGAAGGGCTGGAGCTGTGCCAGGCAGGGTTGGGTGGGTATCAGGGAAAGGTTCTTCCCCCAGAGGGTGCTGGGCACTGCCCAGGCTCCCCAGGGATGGGCACAGCCCCAGGGCTGCCAGAGCTCCAGGGGGATTTGGCTCCCAGGGATGCCCAGGGTGGGGGTGTTGGGATGTCTGTGCAGGGCCAGGGCTGGGCTGGGTGATCCTGGTGGGTTCCTTCCTACTCAGAATATTTCAGGATCTGTGTCCTCAAATAAACCTGGAAGCAGCATCAAGTAGCTGTGTTCATGTGAGGGTTTTAGTTTAAAATGGACAAATCTGACCAGAAAAGCAACTGGTGCCGTGGCTGAGCCTGACTGGTGTGAGCACATTCTTGATTCTGCTTCAGCCCAGGGCATCAGGGAATCCTGGAATGGTTTGGGACAGGCATTGCTTCCCACACAGGGACTCTCTGTCACAGAAGTCCATGAGGACAAGACACAAGATCCCTAAAAGAGATTTTCCCAGAGTGGTGAAAACCCAGGCACGAGTTAAGACTTTTGGGTGACTTTGGCAGACTCTCCTGCTGTTGGGAATGGCTGGCTGATGTTTGAAGGGATTTTAAATGTTTTTGGCTCCTGTTTGCCTCCCCAGGGTCACATGGATGAAGATGTCCAGGCTGCTCTGCTGCAGATCATCCGCATGAGGCAGGGCCTGGTTTGCTGATGAGCTCCTGCTCTGGTGCTGTGCTTGTGGCACTGAGAACCTTCAGGGAGTTGTGTGGATATTAAATTCATTACGATGGTAAAGCTGCAATTACAGCTCCAAATATGAGATAACTCACACAGCTGAAGCATTTTCTTCTCATAAAACACTAAAGCAGGGTTAGGGCATTTCAGGCCTGACCCTTTTCTCATGAGATGGACAGAAGATGTAGAACATCTCTGCAAACTGACTGTCAAAATGATGACATAGAGGTTAAATTATTTTAATGTCTGATTGACCACTCATTAAAGGCCCAGAAACTCCAGTTAATCCTTGATCTTGAACTCTCATGGGATGGTTAAAAATAAACTGTGCAGAGGAGCGTGGCTGAGAGCTGTAGCTGTGCCTGTCCCTTAGTGATTAAGAGAAAGTGGCTAATTAGTCACACTGGCTGAGCAGGATGTGCTGTGGCACAAAGGAAGGTGTTCAGGTGTCTCTTGTAACTTGGCTGGCCAAGTTACAGCCTTTATTTAATGTATATGCTTAAGATTTAGTGCCTTTGCTTTTACCAAGACTTCAAAAATCAGGTTTTCCCATCAAAACAAGCCCTCCCTTACCCCCCCCCGCCCAAAATTCCTCTTGAATGCTTTAAGCCTGACTCCTGCAGGCTGAGAGAGGGGGACTGGTGTCTGGTTTGGGGAGCAGCAGGTTGGTGCTGCTGCTGCTGCTGCAGAATTTCTTTCTTCATCAGGCCTGCTGGGTGAGCAGCTCCCTGAGGTGGGGCAGCTCTGGATTTTCCAACAGCAGTTCAAGGTGTAAATGATGCCCTTTAACCTTATTGGTGGGGGAAGCTGCCTCTAGCAGGGATTAATGGAAGGAGAATTTTTAATTGCTGGGAATCTCCTCATGAACCAAGGTTTGTTTTGGGCTGGGGGTGGTGTTTCCATGAGGAAGTTGGGTGGGAGAACACTGGAGGTTTGGAGCTGTTCAAGGGAACTGGTGGGACAACAAGCCTGATCCCAAATGGGGGGAGCACAGGGAGTGCTGCCCTCAGTGTGAGCACCAAGTGGGAATGTGGCATCCCAAAAAAACCCAATTTCCTCTCCATCTTCCTGGACATGGAGGTCTGGAGTCAGAGTTCTCTGCTCTGTGTTCACTGGGCTCCCCCCCCCTCAGGCCTTGGGTTCCTTTTTTATAGCAGAGTTATGTTTTTTTCTCCTTTTTTCTCCCCTTTTGGGCAGAGTCTTGTAGGGTTGAAGAGGCCACGTGGAGGCTCCAGACAGTGCTGGATGTGCAGGGCAGTTTTTATATAGAAATACCCTTAATATATTTACTAAATATGTGTCTGTAGTTAAACAGATCTGCTGCTGCTTTCCTTTAAATTCTTAGAGGACTATTACAGAAAACATCTCAGAGTATGGAGTTACTTTTTAGCCAAATTCTTTTATGATTGCATTACTTGAAACTTGCTGGAGAGCATTTGTTTTGTTATACTAACTGGCCTATTTTGATATTGTGTTTCCTTATCCAGGGAGCTCTAGGTATGTTTTTCTGACTCTCTCCAATATTACAACATCAATAAAACGTTTTCTTCTTTTTTTTTTTTGGATTGCAGTGTTCAATTCTGTTGAAGGTACAGAAATAGCAGCAGTGTTTTGAGCTGTAATAGGTGTGGATTGTGTAAATCCTGGATAAACAGAGATCTCCAGGCCCTTGGAAGTGCTGAACAGAAATGTGGGGGGCTTGGGTCTGTGGAGGGGAAGGTTCAGCCTGGGCTGGGCTCTCAGGGCCATTCCCAGGGCAGGGATGATCCCAGGGTTGGGAAAAGCCACCCGGAGGTCATGGAGCCTGGAACTGGTTGTTGGCACCGGGATCTGTGATGGAGCAGCTCTGACAGGGAATTCTGCCTCCTCTTTGTCTGGAGGGAGCTCCCTGGGAAATGGCTCAGAGTGCTGGGAAGTTGGAGTTTACTGCTTTTGTCATCCCGTGCCTGTGTTGCTCTGCCAACTCAGAAAATTGCCTTTTAATAGAAAAGCCATACCCATAATTGTCCCAGCCATTAGGTCAGATGGGTTTTACAGGAAGGGAAAAAGATGTTGAGCGTTTAAGGGCCATTAAATGGTGCAGGTTTTTATTGGTGGGCTCCAGCCTCCGAGGCAGCACGCTGCTGGGAGGGATATTTATTTTTACATTTGCAGAGCAGGGGAGGGAATACATGGCAAAGGAAAATAGGACATGAAAATGGGCTGCTTTTCCACTCGGTGAACAGCTAGTTTTATTTCATAATAATTAGTTTTACACTTCATTAAGTGTTGGGGATTTTGCGTATATACTTTTAGAATACAGTGGAGAAGATTGAAAAATTCTCAGCAGGGCATCAAGTTACAGTTTATAATGTAATGAGGGATTTCAGAGCGAGATGGGATCTGTCTGAGGAGGAGCAGCAGTAGGGTAAGAATTATTGTGAGTTCAGAGACACTCCTGGTCCTGTCTGCCTGGACAGCTTGCTGGAGTTCTGGTTTGGGAAGGTTTTGACTTCTGTACCCGTGGACAAAATTCCAAGGTGTCTGTCCCATCCCACTCCTGCTGAAAGGGAAAAAAAAAAGAGAAATCAGTGGGCACTGGGGCAGAGCCAGGCTGGGATGAGAGGGAGCTCCTGCAGGGGGTGAGGGCAGGGAGAGCAGGAGCTGGGGATTCTCCTGGGTTCCAGCTTCACCTGGGCAGGGGGAAAGGGACAAAACCACAGGAATTGGGGCAGCTTTGAAGAATTCTGCGTTTTGAAACTCTCCTGGAGGAGGATCTACAAAGAGCTGAGCAGGGGGTGCAGGCAGAGGGCTCTGGAGCTTCCCTGGCTCTGTTTCCACAGGGAATGCTCAGCCAGGGGCTGCTGGGGGCAGGGACAGAGCAGGGCAGGGTGAGGTGGGCTTGGGAAGGACTCAAACCTGCCCAGGTCACCTTTGCAGTAGCTGCAATACAATGGATGAGGAAGCCAGGGACACATTTGGAAGCAAATTGCACGGAACAAATAAACCAATCTGTTCCTCAAGTGCTCCTGTGCCTTTGAGAGTGCCGACCCTGAGTGTCTGCTGCAGGTTTTGAAGGATATTTTTATCCATTCTAATTGAGTTGTTGCTTTTATTTTTTTTTTCTCTAAGGTGAACTGAACAAAATCCACCCAGCACTGGGGGGCTGCTTGGGAGAGTCTGTCTGTAATCCCTGTGGCTGCAGGGGGAGGACATTCCAAATCCTCCCTTGGAAAAGGCTCTGGTGGCAGCTGCAGCCTGGCTGTGTCCCTGCCCACAGCAAGCAAGGAAAAGTCCTTTGGAGCCCTTTGGGGCACTTGTCCCTTGCTCCAGTCCCCATCCAGCCTTGGGCACTGCCAGGGATCCAGGGGCAGCCACAGCTTCTCTGGGCACCCTGTGCCAGGGCCTGCCCACCCTCCCAGGGAACAATTCCTGCCCAAAATCCCATCTGACCCTGGAAGTGTCCAAGGCCAGGCTGGATGGAGCCTGGAACAATCTTATCTCTGTCCCTTTTCCTGATATCCAACCTCAACCTCCTCTCCTTCGCCTTAAGGCCATTCCCCCTCATCCTGTCACTGTGGACACGCAGGGCATAAAGGTGGCATGAGTGGCACAACAGTGATTTTATTCCAAAATCATTTTAAATCCTCACAACACCTGGATTCTGCAATTCTGTGGAGCAACAGCTGCTCCTGTGCTCTCTGCCAGCAGCAGCCCCTCCACAGCGAGCAACAACCCCAGCACGATGTTCAACGAGCCACAGAAAAGGATCTTTTACCCAGCCCTGCTGCCCCTCCCCGGGCCGTGCTTGGAAACACCTGCTCAGTTCCATCCCAGCTCTGTGGCTTCATCCCATCTCCATGGTTCCATCCCAGCTCCGTGACCCCATCCCGGCTCCGTGACCCCATCCCAGCCCTGTGACCCCATCCCAGCCCTGTGACCCCATCCCGGCTCCGTGGCTCCATCCCAACTCCATCCCAGCTCTGTGACCCCATCCCAGCTCCGTGGCTCCATCCCAGCTCTGTGGCCCCATCCCAGCTCCATCCCAGCTCCATCCCAGCTCCGTGGCCCCATCCCAGCTCCGTGGCCCCATCCCAGCTCCGTGACCCCATCCCATCTCTATGACCCTATCCCCAGCTCCACGACTCCATCCCAGCTCCGTGACCTCATCCCAGCCCCATCCCAGCTCCGTGGCCCCATCCCAGCTCCGTGACCCCATCCCATCTCTATGACCCTATCCCCAGCTCCACGACTCCATCCCAGCTCCGTGACCTCATCCCAGCCCCATCCCAGCTCCGTGGCCCCATCCCAGCTCCGTGACCCCATCCCATCTCTATGNCAGCTCCGTGGCTTCCCCCTCTCTCAGCATTCCCCACCGCTGCTTTGCTCAGCCCTGGCATCCCGCCCCGCAGGAATTGGTGTCACTGGAAGGTTCCAGGCAGCTCTTTGGCCCTCAGCACTGGCAGTGAGGGGCTGTTTGCAGCCGAGCTGCTCCCTGGCATTCCCAGGGCTGGCGGCGCTGGAATCCCCGTCCCGCTCGTGTTCGAGAAACCCCAAACCTCTGCCCTGGGAAAGCTCATTTCTAGAAATAAGTGAAACGAGCCGCTGTCGGAGGCACATGTTCCTCATTTGGGCTTTATTGCTTGAACATGTCTGCAGGGGAGGGGTCCCGGGAGGCTCCCGGTGCCAGCCCCACACCTGGCCTGGGCCAGGAGCACCGGGGCCGCCCTTTCATCTCCCGGCTCCGCTGTGATTGGAACCACGGCTTGGCCGCAGATCAGACACGGCCAGCTCCAAACCATCCTGGGAGCTGGTTCCTGGAGGAAGCCCTGTGAGGCTGGGGGGGTTAGGGGTGGGTTTTTTTCCTTCTGGAGTGGTTGGATGGAGTTTATGTCCTGGCAGAGGCAGGAGAGCGTACAATGTGGTGAGCAGAGCTCGCAGCCAGCCCGGCCAAGGGCTGTAAATTACGGCTTTAATTTCTGGGTTTATGGGCTCTTGTTGACTGCAGATCAATAGGAAAAAGGTGCACGGAGCCACCTCTTTTAATTAAAATGCTGCTGGGATTGGGCTGCGGCGAGGGGTGGGAGCAGAGCGGGAGGCGGTGCTGGGCAGGGTTTGTGTTCTCTGCTCGCTGCTCCTGTTTCCCAAGGCCAAGTTCCCCCAGGGAATCCAACCTCAGAGACCCACGGGACCCCCTGAGCTGCAAGCACCACAAAGATCTCTGAGTCCAACCCCTGGTCCTGCTCAGACACCCCCAAATCCCACCCTGAGCGTCCCTGGTGTCCAAACGCTCCTGGAGCTCCGGCAGCCTTGGGAATGTGAGCACTGCCCGAAGCTGCCTCCAGCCCGGGCTGTGTTTGCACCTCACATCCCCAGCCAGCACACCTTGTTTTCCAGAGAACACGACCGCAGCGTGTTCCAGTGGAATCTTGTTTTAAAACAGCTCCAATTCCCTCTCGCCCACACTCGGGACACTTTCCCTGCAGCAGCATTTGGCCCCGAACAGGTGCAGCAATATTTTTCTTTCCGAAGACTTTCCAGAGCAGATCTCCCATCTGCACCAAAGCTTGTCTTTTCCTGCTCGTGGCCCTCCGACACGGCCCTAATTAAAGGCAGACACGAAACCCCAAGCCCAGTTTGTGTCCCATAATTCTTGGGAAAACGACCCATCGCGTGAGATTGTTTGAAGTCTTAGTTAACCTTTAATCATTGGATGCCGAGTCTGGCTTTGATTTTGCTGCAGGAAAAAAAAAAATAAATAAAAAGAATATTTTGCAAAATCTTCAGGAAGGAAGCGTGCCAATCCTGCGGCATCTCGGCGTGCTGGGAACGCTGTGCTTGGAATGTCTTCGCTGATAAAGTCTGGGCAATGAAGGCTTTTTCCATTTCCTTGCTTGGGTTCCGTCTGTTCTGTCTGAGGCATCCAGCAGCAGCGCTGCTGAAGGGCACTCCTGCCCTCCTGGCTGGGGTGGGTGAGCAGGATGGCTCAGCCCAGGGAGAGCCTGGGCTGGGCTGAGCGGGGTCCTGCAGAGCCACCTCCGGGTGTCAGAGCAGCAGAACCAGGAGTGTCAAACCCTCAGCACATTCCACGATAAATGCGGAGCCAAGAGCTCCTGGGCAGCCCGGCTGCCTGTTTGTTTTGCCTGCTGGGAGGTGCTGGCTGCGGGCACGGGGCTGGGACGGCCGCCAGCACCACTGCCAGTGAGCCAGGGAAGAATTCCCCGCTCCCACCCAGGGCTGGAGGGGAGCTGGAGCTGGAGCTGGAGCCGGCACCTGCTCGGGGGCTGTGCACAATCTGCCTTCCAAGGGCCCTGGAGCAGTGCCTGGAGCTGGAAATGCCGGGGCTGCTCCCTTCAGGGTGAGCCCAGCACCCTCCTCCCGAACCCTGCAGCCCCGTGCTGCTTCTTCCTCCCCACCACAGTCCCTCCCCGGAGCCCTCACAGCTCCTTCCTTCTCCAGAGCAAGAGAATAAACTCCCCGAGCTCCAGACAGGACCTGAGCGCTGCTGGAAGAGCTGGGCTGGGACAGGAGAGGGTGGGAGCGAGGGGAAGGTGCTCCCCACCTGCTTCCAGGTGCTGTTGGAAAACTCAGCCCTCCTTCCTGGGGAGGCTGAGCCCGCAGCTGCCCCGGAGCAGGTGAAGCTGTGGGGTGGCTGTGGGGACACCCAGGCTGTGGGATGGGCTCAGGGCCAGCGCTGCCCCGAGCCATGGCCGTGGGATGTGAACAGCGGGAATGTTCTCCCTGAAATGTTTTCCTCCTTCGTTCTGCTTGGCCTGGCCACCTGCAGTTTGGATATGAGAACAGAGGGGTATTGGGAGGGGGGAAAAGCCAGACTGGGCTGGATTTGGGAATCGAGGCCTTGTCAGTTGTGCATCCTTCCCTCCTGAGCCTCGCAGGGAATCTGTTCTCCCTGACCTGTCAGCACTGCCCTGGGCAGGCTCTGGGCTGTGAGCATCCCTGCTGAACCCTGCTGGAGCCGGGGTGGGATCACATCCCCCGTCCTGAGGGGTCCTACAGCTCACCTGAAGCTCCTGAGCCTTAAAACCGTTTCTTTACCCCCTGCTGAAAGGTCTGTGGGGCTGTCCTGGTCCTCTCCCAGGGGAGGGTGGGAAGCTGGGAGGGACATTTTGGCCTGGCTTGGGGGGGTTTGGGGTCCCCAGGTCTCTCTGGGCTCCGTGGCTCCCAATAAACCCTGCTGGGCTCTCTGGGGGGATGAGCAGGATGGGATTTGTGGGATGCAGTGGGAAGTGAGGCTGGGGAGAGCTCCGTGCTGCCGACCCCACACCCGCTGCCCTTTGCAGGGATGGGGATGCAGAGCCCTGGGCCGATCCCACGTTCACCAGGGACCATTCCCGGCTGTCGCTGGGCTGGGAGGGCTCACCCCGCTGGGTTTCTGGGCTGAACCAGCCGCCTTGGAGATGCCTGCGCTGCCTGCAGATGGTGCCAGAGACGGGACAAAGCCCAGCGCTGCTGCCGGGAGCGCGGGGAGCCGGGTAACAGCGGGAACGGGCGGAAAGGCAGCGCAAATCCCTGCCCAGGGGCTTCCAGAGGCTGCTGCCGCATCCCTTTTCCATCCTGTCCCTGGTTGGGATGGAGCAGGTGACCCCACGGCCCCTTCCATCCCGAGCCCTGCGCTGGCTCTGGGTTTGGGCTGCTCCATGAGCATCTCCCCTGGCTCTGGGTATCCGTGCACACGCTGCCATCCATCTCTCACTCCCGGTGTTCCACACAGATTACAGCCCATGGGGATGGTCGGGCAGGCTGTTGGATCCCCCTTGCTGGAGAGCAGCCGTGGCTGCCAGGGCTCGCAGCTCTCCCAGCCGAGCTGTTGATCTCTTCATTTCCAGAGGTGTCACACTGCCTGTTTGTTTTCCTGTTCCAAGCACTGGCAGCTGCTCAGAAGTGGGGTCAGCTACAGGTTCTGATAAGGGAAATCCCGGGCGCTGCTGCTGCTGCCAGCACAAGCCTGCAGTGAGCACGGGCTGTGTTCGTGCTGGGAGCAGCGCAGGGCTCAGCTGGGCACGGCCTCTTGGGGCTGTGCATTGTTTAATTGGCATTTCTGGGCTGCATCTGTCCCCTCTGAGAGGTGACCCCTCCTGCTGTGTCCCCAGAGCAGCACTTGCAGGAGCAGAGGCCGCCCCAGCGCTGGAGCTCTGGGCAGAGCCCACCCGGCCGTGGATGTCTCAGCGCCAGGAGGCTCCTGCTGCTGCTGCTGCCCCGTGTGAGGGTGCTGGGGGCACAGCTGCCCCTGCCCTGCCCTGGGTGGGATTTCTGTCCCGTGGCCAAGCCAGCTGGCTCCCGAACGGGGCAGCTCACGGGGGTGGCTGCTGCAGTTCAGCTTCGCTTTCTGTTTCTGGGGAGGTGAGAACTTTACAGAGCTCAGTCATGGCCACGTGTGGCTGAGGCACTGCTGGGAGCCCAGCTGGGCCTGCCCTGCCTCTCTGGGAGCAGCTGGGGAGCGCAGGCAGCACAGGGAGCTGCCCCAGCAGCGCTGGAACAGGTTGACCCCTTTTCCCCCCGACAGGGCTGGCACCTTTTTAGGATCAAAGCTTTTCCCATTTGGTCCCTGTTCTTGGAGAAGCTCAATGTTTGCACTGCAGCCCTGAGTGATTCTGGCTCTGCTCCTGCCACCCAGCCCCACTCTGCCTTGTGAGCATCTCCTTGAAACTGGAGTTTACAAAAATAAAACCTAGATTAAAGCCAGTGCAGCTGCCCTGAGGTTTAAATCGATGCTGGTATGATGTGCTGCCAAAGAGAGAATTACTCAGGAGTGTGGATTAGAGCTGTTTGTCTCCAGGAAGACCTGGTCTTCAAAGCCAGGGAATTTTCCCAGCTCTGGCTGGTGCATCTGCAGACACGAGGCTGTGGTGCCCTGCTCCGTGGGCAGCAGCCTGTCAGCTCTCTCGTTTTTATCTCAGCTTCTTCGTCTCCTTTCTTCTTCATCTCTTTCTTCCTGTCTGCTTTGCTGTTCTCCCATGCTCCTACTTTGGCTGGAATTTGCTGGCCAGGGCTGCCCCCCAGCCTTCCCTGGGCTGCCTCTCACCAGCTGTAAAAACTTCAAGGCTTTAAACAATATTTTCCTTCCTGTTGGGAGAGAGGTTCCATTTTTCGGTTGTGTTTGCTTGCTCTAAACAACCCACGCTCCTGCAGCACTGCTGAGGGTCCCCCTGCTCGGGGAAGGCTCAGGAAGGGCAGGTTTGGCTGAGCTCTGACAGGAGGTGCCTGTGCCGTGTCCCAGAGCAGCAGTGCCAGGGGAAGGAGGAGGGATCAGCAAAGGGCTCACGGCAGGGCTGGGGCTCAGCAAAGCACCTGGGGCCGGGTTTTGCTCGCCCAGAGCCCAAGAGAGGCCTCTGCCAGGGCTGCAGCAGAGGGGCCGGTGCCTCTCGGGGCAGTGGGCAGCCCTGGAACCCTGGCCCAGGGGCAGGAGGTGCTGCTGCTCTCCCAGAGCTCCTGCACTTCCAGCTGCCCCTGTCCCGGGCTGGGGGGCCAGAGAGGCACAGCAGGGAGGGCCACAGTCCCTGCAGAGGGGCTGTGAGACAGAGCCAGGGCTCCTGTCCCTGCCCTGTGTGACCCTGGAGCCCTGCCCAGGAGTGCCCCAGGCTGCCAGGGCTGCCCGCTCCTGCTGGCCCCAGGATCCGGCCCTGGCCCTGGGTGCGGCTCCGGGGTCCTGCTGAGCCCCCCTGGCTCCCGGCCGAGCTCCGGCCCGAGGGGTTCTGGCTGCAGGAGGGGAGAGCTGGGGCTGCCATCCCCAGGGAGGGACGGAGGGAG
>VZRZ01005412.1:127135-144949 GCA_013398175.1 Climacteris rufus
CCTGTCCCCACCCAGTCCCTGTCCCCACCCTGTCCCTGTCCCCCTCACTGACAGCAGCCACCGTTCCTGCTGCTGCCGGGCTGGCTCTGCCTGCTTTCGGGAATAAGGTTTTTCTTACATGAAATCACTTCCTCGGAGTAATTACATCAGCTAATTAGGGACCTAATTGGCTCATTAGAGCGCAGTGACAGTTTCTGCCCCGCACGGAGGAGGGCACGGCGTGGCTGCAGAGCTCCTGGCTGCCAGGAGGTGCCTGGAGGGCAGCGGGGTGACAGGGCCGGGGGGAGCAGCAGCCCCTGCTGTCCCTCCTCAGCCTCCCTCGGACCCGAGCTGCAGGAGCTGCCAGCACACAGGGAGCAGCTCAGGGAGTGTGGGATGGGGCTGGAGTGTGGTGGGCAGCAGGAACTCGGTGCCAGCAGCGCCCAGGGCATTGTGGAGGCGGCTGGAGCCTGGCACGGGGCTGCTGCTGGAATGGTTCAGGGTGGAGGGGACCTTACAGCCCATCCAGTGCCACCCCAGCCATGCCAGGGGCACCTTCTGCGGTCCCAGGTGGCTCCAAGCCCCGTCCAAGCCGGCCCTGGGCACTGCCAGGGATGGGGAGTGCACAACCTCCTGCTGCCCTGCCCTGGCCGTGGCTCTGCCCTCCCCTCGGGGGAAAGGTCTGGGCAGGAGCAGAGGACAGGATGGGTTTTGCTTTCCCCATCTCTTGGTTTGCCTGGGACAAAGGAGCCGGGAGCACTGCCGGCTCTGTGGTGGGTTTGGCTCCTCTCCAGGGAGCCCTTGGATGTGGTTTGGGTGTCGAGGGCCCGGGCTGGGAGCTGAGCCTTGGGTGCTGTTCCTGCTCTGGCTCTGGTTTGGGGCGGCCTCCAGCAAACTCCTGCACAACCCTGGGCTGCTTTTCCTCCTCTGTGCCAGCCTTGCCTTGTCAGTGACCCCCTGGAGCAACCCCTGTCCGAGCATCCACGCTGGGAGCCACGGAGGCTCCAGCCCAACATCCCTTGGGCATCTAAATCCGGCCTTGCTGTTCCTGTGAGCGTCCAGATGGGAAATGTGAGTCCTCATCCTGCCTGGATCCACGGGCTGGGCTGAGCCTTTGTGGGCTGCAGGGACTGGGTGTCCCTCCCGTGGCACCTCCAGGTCCATGAGGGCCCCAGCAGCCCCTGGAGCAGCTTCCAGGAGAGCAGAAGGTGGGAGGTCCCTTCTTCCCCAACACAGGCTGCACCTGCAGCAGCTGGAGCTGGGATGTGCCCACCTTAACCCCACAGTGTGACCTCATTCAATCATTAGCACGCTCTAATCAATCTTTAATGGAGATGCCAGGAAAAGGCACATCACTAAACTCCAGTTCTCTTTGTTTGGTGATTCAGTTGAAATCCTAAGTGGACACCTGCTCCCCCTGCCCCCCAAACTACGAGGTAATAAAAGTAACAAGTCAAAGTGGACAGAATCTCTTTCTACAAGACTTCTTTGCTGTTCCCTCTCTCCCTGGACTGTCTGGGTCATTAGGAACTTGCTTTAGGCACACCAGTTTCCTCAAGACTAAAAATCTGAGTATGTGTTACATGCCAGAAGTAGGAAAACTTTATCTACCCCATGAGAATTTTCAGTGATATCTAATAGATGTGAGATCCCGAGCTGGAATGGAGCCACAGGCTTCACCCAGTCCAGCCTGAGATGCCTCCTGCAGTGGCTCCAAGCAGGATTTTTGGGCCATTGGTACATGGACTGATGTGTTCTCTCACCCTGAAGCTCCAGATAAGCCAGACCCGTGGCCAGAGGTGTTCCCAAAGCCCATCCTGCCATCCCTCTCCTGTCCCCCGAGCTCTGTGCTGGTGCCAGGGCTCGCTGAGCCGGGGAGAGGTGGGACTGGGCTCCCAGCTGTGGCTCTGCCCCTCCCCATAAGCCCAAAACCCCAACCAGAGGTGGCTGCAGTGGCTGAATTTCCTGTGGGAACCCTGCACAGGGGGATTTCTCTCCATCTCCCTCCCAGTGCCTGAGCTCGCTCTCCAGTCAGCCCCAACCTGAGCTGGGCTCAGCACCCAGCCCCGAACCTGGACAGCTCTGTCGGGTTTGAAGTGGGCTGTGAACATTTCAGCAGCTCCTAACACGGAGCTGCTCTTCTGGAAAGGCTTTTTGGGTGTTCAAATGACAGCCCTGGATGCTCCCTGGGACTCCACAGCCTTCCCTGGGCTTTCCAAACGTGCCAAGAGGTGCCAGGGAGCCAGGCCAGGGCCCCGGGGCACAGCCCCGCCTGCTGCGGGGTGTTTGTGCAGCTGGAACAAAAAGCCCTTGTAGCACTTCAGGAGAAAGCTGAAAGCTGAAATTCTGAAGGATTATTGCCGCGCAGAAAAGAATATTTTATGTGCAGAGAGAAGAAAACAGGCAGGGAAAGGATGTTAAATTCCTCCAGTAAATTGCTCGGGGAATTTTTGCTCGGCTCTGATTTTACCAGAGGGAAAATCTTGCTGTGCTGGGGATGTTGAGTGCCAAGGAAATGTCTGCAGCCAGAGCTGAGGCTCCTGGGGTGACAGGGGTGACAGTGGCACAGGGGGTGCTGCTGGGAGGGCTCTCCAGGAGGGCACTGAGGAGCTCTGGTGATGCCTCCATCCCTGCAGAGCCCGTGGGACAGGGGGACAATCCCACCCCCCTTTCTGAGCTTTCCTGCATGGAATTAGCCCAGGAACCAGCACCTTCCTGCAGGTTTTATTTAATGAAAAAACCCCTCAAAACGTGTTGTTCCCAGAATCTGGGTTTCCTGGGGCGTTTGCTCAGCAAACCTGGGAGGAACCAGCTCTGAACAAGCCTTTCTTGTCTCTCCTACTTGAAATAGAATTTTGGTTTCTGAAGTAAAACAACACAAAAAAAAATCCGTTTCAAATCAACGTTTTGACTTGAAATGTCATTTTGTTTTTAATTGAAGAACCAGAATGAAATGACATTTTAAGTCAAAATGTTAATGTTTTGTTTAGACGTCTCCCATGGGAAAATTTCAGTGTTTCAGCAGAGCTGACATTTGCCTGTGAAAGATTCCCCAAACTGGGGGGTTTCTCTGAGCAGGGGTGAGAAAGGTTTGCGTGGTGGGGGTTTGGACAGGCTCTGCAGGTGAGGAGGGGTTTGGGGGGCAGCCAAGGCTCCCTGGGGGGATCAGTGCCCAGAGCTGCTCCGGCTGCCTCGGGATGAGCTCCATGGTGGAGCTGGGCTGGCCACCAGGCCCGTGCTGAGATACTGAGCTGCTGCATCTCCAGCAGATCCTCTGGCACTGAAATCACCAGCTCTGCTAATTCCCTGTGCTTTACACGCCCTTGCTGGGCTGCAGAATCCTGCAGAATCTGCCCTTCCTCCATTCCCAACCTGGGGCTTTCGGGGATCCCACCCCAGGGGAACGCTGGGATCCTGGGGAGCACGGTGAGCTCTGCTGGATGGGCAGGGCAGGGCAGGGATCCTGGGATGGGATGGGATGGCATTGTTGCCTTAGCTTTAAACCCTTCTATTTTTTCCAATTCTGCATTGCCTGGTGTGTAACTCTGGGATGCTCCCCGGCCTGTGAGCTGCTGTTCTCTACAGACAGAGCAGTGCAGGGCCTCTCTGGGCTGGCTCTGCAAGGACACTCAGACTGCCCAGGCCCGGCTTCTAAAGGGGGGAGAGAGCTGGGGGAGCCAGGGGGAAATTGCAAAGTTTAATTGGTGAATTGATGCTGATGTGCAAATGGACCAAACCTATAAAGGTGTGGAGAACTCGGGACTCGCTGTCCATTTTGGGTGATGCCCCTGGGGGGCTCTGTCTGCCCTAAATGCACCTTTGAAGGCCTTTCCAATAAACACCCACCTTTATTCCCTTACTCCTGCCTGGGCTCAGTTTTTGGGCAGCCTTTCCAGGCAATGGCATGGCCTGGGATAAGGAGGAGCTCAGCATCTCCTCCCTCCCTCCGGCTGCAGCCTGGCCGGGGCAGCACAGACACAGGGACGGGGGACAGGGGGATTTGGGGACAAGGGGCTTTGGCTGGGACGTCGCTTCAGGGCCCATCCTCTGCACAGAGCAGCCTTGTAGGCTCTAAATGAGATTCCAGCATGGAGCTGATGCCAGCACAGCCCCCCCACCCCACGCGTGCTCTCCAGCCCGGCCCTGGCTGCTCTCACACCACTTTTGGGTGCTGTGTTGCTCCCCACGAGGTGGGAGCTCCGTGGCTCTCTGCTCCTCCCCAGACACAGCTTTGCCATTTCCTTTGCTGTTTGTTGAGTGACAATGAATTCCCTGCAGGAACACGGGGCTCTGAGGGATCCCTGCAGCAAAACCCCAACCCTGGAACCTCCAGCACCAGGGAGCCAGGGCTGAGCTGGGGCTGCTCTTTGGTTTCTAGGTGTTTGCAAATACCCAAATTATCTGTAATTACCTCTGCAAACCACCCAAACAACCTCTGCCGGGTTCAGCAGCCGGCTGTGCTGGCAGCCTGTGGGATGTGCTGCCAGCAGGGCACAGCCCCGGAGGGGCTTTGGGAGGCTTTGGGCTCAGTGCCCGGGGGTAGCCGGGCTGGGGGCTGGGGGATGGCTGGGGGGGCTCTCCAGGGCTTCCCATCCCATTCCCTGTGGGAGCAGGAGGGCAGTGGGGTGTGGGGGGTTTTGGGACAGCGAGCAGCCCTGAATTCCAGCTAAACATCCCCGAGACCCCCAAGCCCCCAGCACAGACCCCCAAGCCCCCAGCACAGACCCCCAAGACCCCAGCACAGACCCCCGAGCCCCCAGCCCGGAGCCCCCCGAGCCCCCACTCCTGCCCACAGCCCCGTGTCCTGCCCAGCACCTCCCGGGGCAGCGGGAGCCCAGCCCGGCCCAGGCACCATTCCCAGCTCCAGCTGGACATCCCGAGGTTCCCATTGCCCGGAGAAGCCACAGCCCCGTCTGTGCCGGGCTTTAATTGCTGCTTTTCTGAAACACTTCAAAGAATGTTTCTAACCGCAGTATGTGGCACATATTATTAGATTTGTTTTTGGAATATAATGATAAACTGTTGCCATTATGGAGGTAGACGTAATTATCTGAAATCTATTTTAATCTATTCTGCCTTTTAAATATTCTATGTTCCCTTTTAATAAGAGGTAGCATCCAGCCTTTGATGTTCTAGCGGAGGTGTAGAAAGCTCTCCTCTCCTTGCTGCAAATGTTAATTGAATAGCCTCCCTTTCTCTTCATTAGCCGCATTAGCTTGCATTAACACCTTTTAATATCTCTTTAAAATCTTGTTCAATTTACTTTCTTTAATCTTTCCCTTTCCCAGAGTGTTGCATCACTTTGATCCTCATCTTCTTCTTTTCTTTGATGACAACTTGGAGTTTAATTTGTATTTGAATTGAAATGGAAATTTCCTAATTCCCCAGAATTCAGCCGGCGTTTTACAGGGGTTTGGCACCTGCATTAGCATTTGGGGCTGGGAGGGGTGGGGGAGGCACCCTGGAATCCTGGACCCGCTGGATTCTGCCCTCGGCTCCGCTGGCAGAGCCTCCAGGATCCCAGGCTGGGGTAATGAAGGGCTGGTTCTGGGCCTGGATCCCAACTCCTGGGTGTTCCCGGTGGTGCCAAAGGCTCAGCACCACGTGGGATGCTCCAGAGATGCATTTTTAGGAGCAAGCCCCAGTCCCTCCCTGGCAGCCGGGCAGCGCCCGCAGGAGCCTCTGTGCTGCTCAGTCCTGGGATGGGCTGCGTTGGGAGGGATCTGTAATGCTCATCCCATTCCCCCTGGAAGGGACAGGGACACTTCCACCATCCCAGGGTGCTCCAAACCCCGTCCAGCCTGGCCTTGGACACTTCCAGGGATCCAAGGACAGCCACAGCTTCTCTGGGCACCCTGTGCCAGGGCCTGCCCGTGGCCTCCCCTGGACTCTCTATTGTTCTTTCAGGATTAAATTTCAATAAAGCAGCTCTCCTTCGAAAGAAATACTGATTCTTTTAAGGATTTTATTCATGATGTTCTTGCTCAGAGCACTTGATATTTGTTAAAAGCACCTTGGTGTGGATTTGAACAATAACACCACAGATGAATCACCGCTTTTCTCTGAGCGCTTTGAATGCCACTGGGTGAGTCCAAAAGAAGAGGTTGTTGATTGATGCATTATTCCCAGGCTTGAATCCTTGATTTCTCAAATCCTTTCCTTCTCTGGGTGCATTGTCCCAGCCCTTCACATGAATAACTTGGATGTGGGGGAGCCCATTGCTGCTGGATCCGTGCCTGGGGCTTGTTTTGCAGCTCAGGGTGGCTCAGAATGCAAAATTCATGAGGGGCAGAGAGGCCCCTGTGATCCCCCCCGTTCATCCCCCAGCAGCAGGAGCACAGTGCCAGTTTTGCAGTGTCCAGGGGACCCTTCCCTGTGCCACCCATCCCTGTGGGCACCACGAGGGAGCGGGGCGAGTGTGTCACCCCTTGGGTACAGCCTCAGGTGTGACAGGGCCGGAGCCTGGCTGGGGGATGGATGTGCTCCAGCCCATCCCAGCCCATCCCAGCCCATCCCAGGCCATCCCAGGCCATCCCCGCCCATCCCAGCCCATCCCAGCCCATCCCCGTCCCTCCCAGCCCATCCCCGGCCATCCCAGCCCCTCCAGCCCCAGCTCCCCAGGACCCCGCGCTCCCCTTGCCGCGGGCAGGGCTGAGGGGAGGCCGTGGCGAGAGATCTCGGCTGCTCCAAGGGGACCCGGGGTTTTTGGGTGAAGCTGATGTTGTCCCTCTGAAAGCTGACAAGGAATCCCTGTCTCCGGTGGGGAAATGGATGGATCTGGAATCCCCAGGGAGAGCTGTTCCAGAGGTGCAAGCCTGCGCTGTGCTGCCGTGTCAGACTGCGCTCCCACCTCCACAGCTCTGCCTCGCACCGAGGGGAATGTACACAGCGTTTTGCATCTTTTCCCTTTCAAATCCCCATAAAGGAAGCTCTGATTTTTGAAGAATTGCTCTTTTCCTTCTCTCCCTTTGCAGGGAAGAGGAGCTTTGCTCGGAGGCTCTGCCGAGGCTCCTGGGGGAACGGGAGATTTGTCGCTTCCCAGCGCTGCGTTCCCCCCGCGCCTCTGATCCTCCATTTAAACCAGAGGCAGCAGCTCAGAGCACCTCCCAGGCTGCCAGGGAAGAGCTGTGTAAGATGGAAGGATACAGGGAAGTGTCTTTAAGGGATCACAGCTTATCAGGGAGAATAATGAATTCCCTGGCTGGGGAGGTGCCTTGATGTGGAGTTACGGAGCACGACCTTCCCCCAGGCTGCCGGGACGGCAGAGCAGGAGCACGTGGTGGCAAAGAATGAGACAAACTGTGTCAGAGAGGCAGAACTCGCAGTGTTCTGTGTCCTTCCTCAGCCAGACACCTCCTCCTCCTCCTCTTTCTCCTCCTCCTCCTCGCCACAGCCGGGGTGTGTGTCCTGCTGGACACGTGTGTGCTCCAGGCACGCGTGTGTGTGTGTGTGTGCTTGTCCTCTTGGATGAAGCAGTGTGAGATTGTCCCTGAGCCAGGTGGGGCCTTCCCACCTCCTGCGTTACCTCTGGGCTGACAGGAGCCTGGGGTGTTGCCCGGGTGTGTTTAAGGGCTGTGTTTGGGTCAGCCAGCAGGGATGTGCTGCCACACCGAGCCCTGGGCCTCGCGTGTCCCCTCCCCTGGCTCTGGGGAGGACCAGGACCTGAGCTCTGCCACCCCCAGCAGGTCAGGCTCAGCTCAGTCCCAGGGGTGCAGGGTGAAGAGGGGGAGGTTCTGCGTGGACAAGGCAGAGTGCTGTTCCATCCCGAGGTGTGTGCAGCGCTGTTCCATCCCGAGGTGTGTGCAGCGCTGCTCCGGCTGCCTGTGGTCCTTTCCATCGCTCCACATCCCTGCGAGAGAAAAACAGCCTGCAGCACTGTTAGTTTTCCTCCCTCCTCACATCCTGGGAGAGATTTGTCTGTACACTGTGCTTGATTGAAGTGGACTTTTATCTTTCTGCTTATTTTTCCTGTCTCCAACCCCCTCGGTAAACCTCAGGCTCTGGTGCAAACCTCCAGCCGGGAAACCCCAAACCGCGCCCCGCCCGGTGCCTGGGTGGCAGCGGAGGGGCTGGGGGTGCCTGGGGGGTGATGCCGCCCCGCACAGCTCCGTGGGTGCCCCGGGAATCTCGGGCTGCCCTTCCCACAGCCCCCAGCTCTGGATGAGCCGCACGCCCGGTGCCGCTGGCGCAACGCCCCGGGACAAACCGCGGCCGTCCCGGGAGCCTCCCGTCCCCAGCACCCGGTCCTGCCCAGTCCTGCCTGCTGTGGGAGCCCGGCCTGAGCGGGGCTGTGCAATCCCGACCGTCCCAGCAGCAGCAGGAAGGGGAACTCGGTGGCTCCGTGCCGTGAGAAGCTCCCCGTGGATGTCTGCGTGTCTGGGGCTGCGTTGTGCTGCCGCACTCAGCGGCGTTCCTCTCGTGATTTATAACGCAAAAGAGGCAGAGAATGTGCAGCCCAGCCTCGGCCGGGTTTAATTAGGTCAGAGATGGGAAGAACAAAGAGCTCGGAGGTGCTGAGGACCACGGCAAAGTCAAACCTCGCTGGCTGTGGAGGCGGTGAGGGATGGGACGTGCCAGGGATGCTCTTTCCCTGCTCCACTGGGCATTTCCTCCTCCCACCCCTCCTGCAGCTGCTCTAAGGTGCCCTCAGACCCCCGGTCCCTGGATTTTGGCTGGACCCTGGAGCAGGATCCCCCTGTGTCCCTGAGCTGCCCGGGGGGATCGGAGAGGCTGCTGGGCCCGAGGGCTGCGCTGTGCTGGGAAGCTCCTGGGAGAGACAGGCTTGCGGAGCTCTTGGAAAAGGCTGCAACAAAGCAGCTCCTCGGTAATTTCTGAGTCTGTAAGGGAAGGAGATTTAAATACTGCCAGAGGTTGTGCCCACATGAAGGGAAGCAGCCCCGGTTTTCCATGTGCTTTGGTGCAAAGAGCAGCGAGCAGCCAGCACAGCCCCCCTTTGCTGCAGAGGACGTCTTCAACGAGGGTGGTTTGACTTCAGAGGCGTAAGCACAAGAATGAGGAATATTTCCCATTATTAAACCCAGTTTTATTTGCTTATAACTCTACAGTGAGCTCGGGGGGAAAGCTTTCTGTGGGCAACGTCTGCTTTAGGTTGAAACTTTGTATTTGGGAAGTTTTGGCGAAAACAATCCGACCACATCTGAGAGCGCCGGGAGGGAAGCAGTCTGCTCTGACATGTTGAAAAGCCAAGGAAAAGGCACGCAAGAGCCCCCCTGGCGTGCTGGGCTCCCAGCCGGGGTTTGGCAGCTCCGGGGAGCTCAGCTCCCTCCCTCCAGCCCCGTGCTCGCTGCTCTCGGGGCTGCACAGGCCCAGGGCAGATGCTGAGCGGGGCAATCCCTGCTGCTGGGGCTGCAGGGGCAGCCAGGAGTGGGCTCAGTGCCCCGGGAAGGGAGGGAGAGCCGAGGTTTTGCCCTGGGTCGCATCTCCGTGTGCGCTGGGGTGCTGGGAGGGCAGGGACCGGCAGGGCTGGGGTGGGCTGTGCACAGGAGGAGGGCAGGGAGCGGCTGCTCCTTGCCAGAGGGGTGTTTGTGCTGGCCCACCCGTCCTGGCCCACCTGGCAGTGTGGAGAGTGGGATTTCTCAGGCTGTGGAGGTCCAAGGTGCTGCTCCAGCGCCCTCGAGGAGCCTGACGTGCCAAACAGCCACCTCGGGCCTGTGGTGTCCTTAACACCAAGAGCCACTGGAGCTGGAACACCCCTGGGACAGAGCAGAGCATCCCCAGGGCGGTGGTTTTGGGATCAGCAAGGCTGAGGTGCAGCAGGAGGGACCAGGCTCTCCCAGCACTGCTGCTCCTTGCTGGGCACATCAGAAGGGGTTTGGTGGCTTTGTTCTCACTGGGGGTCTGGGGTCTCTGCCACGGCCTCCTGTGAGCTGGGGGAGCCTCAGGGCAGCTTTGCTGTTGTGCTGCATCTCTGCTGGCCACAGCCCCGATCCCGCCCCTGGGAAACGATCCTTGGGGGTGCTGCTGGCCAAGGGAGCCAGGGGTCTGCAGGGCCAGCACCTCCCAGCTGCAAATGCCTGGTGGGGAGGTGAGGGTGGAGATGCCCGGGCTGCATCCACACAGAAGCACATCACTGATATTGGATTCATTTCCTCAGTCCCACATTCCCCTTCCTCCCCCTGTAGCAGGAGCAAAGCACTTTCCCATGGAAGCTGGGCTGGGTTGTCCTGGGCTGTGTCTGAGGCGTGGCCCTGGTGCCCATCTGGAGGGCTCCATTTCTGTGCAGATATTTTTATGGAAATCTGGCAGGGTTATTAAGCAGAGAGCAGCGAATTTATTCTGGTCATTTATTATTGATAGGTAACATGACATTATTTTAATAATGTTCTCTGATCCTGCTGCAGCACAGCAGTGAGGGGATGGAGCAAGCTCAGGGGAAGCCAAATCTCCTTCCCATGTTTCTGCAATGTGCTGGATCATCTGAGAGCCTGGCTGGTCCTGGCGTTCCCTCAGCTGCCCCACCTGGGATGGTGGAGTGAGCAGGGAGGGTGCTGGATATGGAATCAGGGAATCCTGGAATGCTGTGGGTTGGAAGGGACCTCAAAGCCCATCCTGTTCCCATGGGCAGGGACACCTCCCAGTGTCCCAGGTTGTTCCAAGCCCTGTCCAGCCTGGCCTTGCCGCTTGGAGAAGGGAGTTATCATTCAGCAGGAAGCTCCTGGGTCACTCATGCCCTGCTGTGTTGTGGCTCCGACAGACCCGGGGGGCACCAGGGCTGTGAAACCGAGGGGCTGGGGGGCTGCGGGCAGCGGCGCTGACCCCGGGGCTCTGCGTGGGCTGCCTGGAGCCTGGAGCTGCCTGGAGCCAGCCCTGGCACGGCCTGGCCCAGCTCTGTCCGGGGCCAAAGGGTCTCGCTTGGGTGAGGGGCCGTGGCTGCCCCCGGGCGCAGGAAGGACGAGCTGCCCGGGCTGGTGCCACACAAAGCCCGGCAGCTGCGGGAGCCCCCGGCCCTGCCCGAGCTGCACTAATCACCTTCTTAATCCTCCTTGAAATAACCAGAGCCCCCCTGTCCCTGCAGGACTCGGTGCTGGGCTTGGCTGCCCAGGCGGGCATCCCTGCGGGCAGCGGCCCTGGCTGCGGCAGTTCCTGCGCCTCTGGCACCGTCCCAGCGAGGCCTCGTTTGTCCCAGGGATTTGCCTCTCCTGCCACTCTGTGCTGTGCATTGTCCCTGTGAATGAGGCACGGCCCTGCAAGAGCTTCTGCTGCTCCGTCCCTCGGGCTGCCTGGGGAACGGGGATCCTGCTGCTCCGGCAGGAGCCCAGAGCCTGGTCCTGTTCTCTTAGATTCTGCTTTTTGTAGGTGCTGTTCTCTTAGATCCTGATTTGTGGGTGCTGTTCTGTTGGATCCTGCTTTCTGTAGGTCCTGTTCTGCTAGATCTTGCTTTCTGTAGGTGCTGTGTTCTGTTGGATCCCTGTGCAGGGGATCCTGTTGGGGTGCAGGTGCTCTTATGGAGATTCAGGCTGTCCTGTCGGGGTTCAGGCTGTGCTGTTGGGGTGCAGGTGCTCCTATCGGGGTTCAGGCTGTCCTGTTGGGGTGCAGGTGCTCCTATCGGGGTTCAGGCTGTCCTGTTGGGGTGCAGGTGCTCCTATCGGGGTTCAGGCTGTCCTGTTGGGGTGCAGGTGCTCCTATCGGGGTTCAGGCTGTCCTGTTGGGGTGCAGGTGCTCCTGTCGGGGTTCAGGCTGTCCTGTTGTGGTGCAGGTGCTCCTGTCACAGTTCAGGCTGTCCTGTCGTGGTGCAGGTGCTCCTGTCACGGTTCAGGCTGTCCTGTTGGGGTGCAGGAGGTGCTGCAGCACAGGGAGCCTCGACACCCACAGAGCTTCACCCCAGCCCCGGCTGGCTGCATCCCGCCCCTGGCAGCCTGGCCAGGCGCCCACAGGAGGGTGCTGGGGGCCCAGACTGCTCTGGGGATGAGCAGAGGCCCCCCAGGCCTCCCCACGCTGTTTACCCCGAGCCGGAGCCCCGGCGGTGCTGAGCAGCTCCCGCGGAGTTTGCTCAGGGTTGTGATGCACAGAGGGCTGGAAATGAAAGGGAATATTTTGCCTTTGAAAAGGAGAGGAATCGTGTCTGCTGTGTTAAACTCAGAGACCTGGATGTGGAAAAAAACCGCGTGTGGGTGTGATGAAACGCTTCCCAGGAGCTCGGCCCCTGTAATTGGGCTGGGAGCTCTCCTGGAAATCACCGAGCCGGGCACGGAGGGGCCGCTGGGGAGGAGGGACACGAGTGCCACAGCCCTGCTGCTGCCTGAACACCGCCTGCAAACCCCGGAACGGGCCATCAGGAATTAGAGAGATGCTGTTAATCCGGGTTGGAAATCAAACAGGACACACACGAGCTCGGCTGGTTGGTGTGGCCGGCTGCTGGTGTCAGCTTCAATTGGAATAAACAAGCGTTGCCGGGCTGCGCCGAGCCCCGGGAAGGCCGAGCATCGCTGGGAGCGAGAGGCTGCGCCGCTCCCACATGAGAACCACTTGCCCAATTCCTGCTCATTTTTAAACACTGGCGGTTGTGAAAGCGAGAGGGTACTCAGGGGTGCTCATTACCACTTCTGCCTTGCAAGAGTTTTCCTCCAGCGCCCATAAAAACCCTGCTTGCTCTCAGGAGAGCTTCCACATCAAATATTCGAGGCAGATTACACCCAGAGCCACACAGGAGAAGGGGGAGGGAAAAAAACCCCTCTAAACTGTTCAGTTGCTTTAATAAAGGAGCCAAAAAGGTTAAGAAAGAGAAAGGGAGGTGGGAGGGAGGGCAGAGACTCCTTGTTCCCCCCGGGGCAGCGCTGCTGGCGGCGAATGCCGGCCCAGCCCGGGTTTTGAAGTGGGAGCTGCTCCTGCTGAGCCAACTCGGGGCACGGGTGAGATTCCCGGAGCCAGAGCCAGAGCCGGGGCAGGGAGAGCGGGCACCGGGCGGCTCCAGCGGCTCCGGGCAGCGCTGTCCCGGGAAAACGGGAACGGGGGTGCTGAGTGTGCCTGTCCCGGGAAAACGGGAATGGGGGTGCTGAGTGCTCCTGTCCCGGGAAAACGGGAACGGGGATGCTGAGTGTGCCTGTCCCGGGAAACCGGGAGCGGGATGCTGAGTGCTCCTGTCCCGGGAAAACGGGAACGGGATGCTGAGTGTGCCGGGAAAACGGGAGCGGGTGTGCTGAGTATGCCTGTCCTGAGAGAACAGGAACGGGGATGCTGAGTGTTCCTGCCCCGGGGCGCTCGGGGGCCTCTGGGGCAGGGTTTGGTTTGCTCTGGGTCTCGCAGAGGGAGCTCGGCTGCTGCTGCTGCTGCTGGGGGGAGGTTTTGGGTGGAAAAAGCTGAATGTGAGTGTCTGTGCTTGGGCTGGGAGTGCCCAGCCCGGCCGGGTGTGAGCAGAGCCAGCCTCTCCGGGGGCAGGGATGTGGCTCTGCCTGACAACCCAGGGTTTGTCCTGGTGCTGCAGGGCCCCAGTGAAACATCCCAGCCTGCCGCAGCTCCCGAGAGCACGCTGCGGCTCCGCAGATAACATCTCCCCCCAAAACACGCTCTGCGCTCGCTCTCTCATGTTTTTCTACCACATAATTACTTTTCTGCTCCTAATTGTGCTGCCGAGCAGAACCCCGGCTCGGGGGGTGCCGGGTTCGGGGAGGCCGTGCCCTCCCGGCTGATCTCGGGGTCGTGCTGGGGCTGTGCGGGGGCTCCGGGGCTGAGCGGTGCCTGTGTGGTCCCTGCGCCTTTCCCACATCCCTGTGTGCTGGGAGGGAGGGTTTGTTGTGCCAGGGGTTGATCCCGCTGTCTGTGGTGCCCCAAACCCCCCGGCCCTGCCTGCCTGGGGAGGGCTCCTGGGGACACAGCCCGGCCTGGTTTGGCTGCGGGGCTTTGGTGCCTGCGCTGCCCAAGGGCCGCTCCGGGGCCGCTGGGCAGGGCCCACCCGGGGCTGGGGCTGTCCCTGCGGGGTTTGGGTCACTCCGGGGTCACTCCGGTGTCACTCCGGTGTCAGTCCATTAGTCCAGTGTCACTCAGATGTCACTCCAGTGTCACTCCCAGTGTCACTCCAGTGTCATTGCAGTGTCACTCCAGTGTCATTCCCAGTGTCATTCTGGTGTCACTCCCAGTGTCACTCCATTAGTCCGGTGTCACTCCGGTGTCACTCCAGTATCATTCCCAGTGTCATTCTGGTGTCATTCTGGTGTCACTCTGGTGTAACTCCAGTGCCACTCCCAGTGTCACTCCAGTGTCACATTGGTGTCACTCCAGTGTCATTCCGGTGTCATTCCGGTGTCATTCCCAGTGTCACTCTGATGTCACTCAGGTGTCACTCCAGTGTCACTCCGGTGTCACTCCCAGTGTCATTCCAGTGTCACTCCAGTGTCATTCCCAGTGTCATTCTGGTGTCACTCCAGTGTCATTCCAGTGTCACTCCCAGTGTCACTCTGATGTCACTCAGGTGTCACTCCAGTGACACTCCAGTNCTCCGGTGTCACTCCCAGTGTCATTCCAGTGTCACTCCAGTGTCATTCCCAGTGTCATTCTGGTGTCATCCCAGTGTCATTCCAGTGTCACTCCCAGTGTCACTCCAATGTCACTCCAGTATCATTCCCAGTGTCATTCCAGTGTCACTCCGGTGTCAGTCCCAGTGTCACTCTGATGTCACTCCGGTGTCACTCCCAGTGCCCCCCTCCTGCTCTCAGCCTCCCTCCGGGGACCATGGCTCAGCCTCGGGTTGCTCAGGGCTGTCCCTCCCTTTTCCATGCTGGCTGCTGGGGAGAGCTCCGAGCCCCTGCCAGGACCCAAAGGGGCTCCAGGAGAGCTGGAGAGGGACTGGGGACAAGGGCTGGAGGGGCAGGACACAGGGAATGGCTCCCAGTGCCCGAGGGCAGGGCTGGATGGGATATTGGGCAGGAATTGTTCCCTGGGAGGGTGGGGAGCCCTGGCACAGGCACCAAAGCAGCCAGAGGGACCCTGGGCCCCGGGGCTCAGCTCTGGACACCCCCAGCTCACCAAGCCCCTCTTGCAGAGGTCCCTGTCAAAAGTCAGCGACACAGACGTTTCTTGGGATGGTTTTTGTTCTTGTGGTCTTGTTTCTGGTGGCAATTAGTCAGCGTTCCAGGGCACAAACCTCAGGCCACGGACGCATCTCTGGGCCAGCTCAGCACTGCCACCACTGCACAAACCACTTCCCTCCAGCCTCCTGGCAGCTGCTGCCAGGGCTGGTCAAAGGGCAGGAGCAGGGCTGGGGAGAGCAGCTGGGCATCCCCAGGCCAGGAAAGGGGGGCCTGGCACAGGGGGTGCACGGGGGGTGGCAGAGGGGGGTGCAGGGTTACGGCTCCATCGTGGGCAGACAGGGAGCAGCCCCGAGCCACAGCTCCCTCCAGGCTCCTCTCGCTGGGGTTTGGTCAAATCAGCCCCATCCAGCGCTGGGATAACCACAGATCCCACTCCTGCTCCGCAGCAGCCCGGGCAGCAGTCCCACAGGAGCCCAGAACCCCAGAGTGGTTTGGCTGGGCAGGGATTTACAGCCCCCCCATCCCACCCCTGCCAGGTCAGGGACACCTCCCACCGTCCCAGGCTGCTCCAAATCCCATCCAGCCCGGCCTTGGGCACTGCCAGGGATCCAGGGGCAGCCACAGCTTCTCTGGGCACCCTGTGCCCGGGCCTGCCCACCCTCACAATCTGCTTTGCCACAGGCAGAGCATTTTTAAAAAGGGATTTTTTACAGCTGGGATGTTCCTTTTCCTGGAGCTGCCTCAGAGAGGGGGGAGCTCAGCAAGGCCCCCCCTTCCTGAGCACAGCCCCCCACAACAGATGCATCCCACGGATTTCTTCCCTTGGTGCAGTTCCCTGCCTTGGGTGGCAAGATGCAATTTGTGTTTGGCTTTCTAGTGAAACTCTTGGCTTGTCACTCTCAAGGCACAACACGCTCCCTAAATAGCAGGCTAAATTTCTCCACCTAGCCTTAAAAAATAAAAGAGTCCTCTGCCAAATGAAAGGACATATTCCAGTATTCTTTGTTGTTGCAACAAATTGGGTGGATACTGTCAGACTTCTGTATTCTGGGAATCCTTCCAGAGCCTCTTTTTGTGTGCAAGTCGGTTACCATGTAATTGTCAACTTAAATTGCAGTGTTGGGTAACTGAGCCAGGGCTGGGGGGGGGATCTGTCTCTGAGCCTCAGCCCCGGGGCTCTGCGAGCCCTGCCAGCCGGGACAGGGGGCTCTGGGGGGCTCGGGGGTGTTCCTGGTGCCAGCACAGCCGAGCACACCCTGCCCGCACCAGTCACAGATCCTGGGAAAGCCTCCAGCATCCCCGAGCCCCGGCTGTGCCCGACCCCGGCCCGGAGCTCTGGGTGCCACATCCAGAAGCTCCCGGATCCCCCGGGGCTGGGGACCCCCGTTGGGTGCGGGTGGCAGCGAGGGCAGGGCACGGGGCTGTGCCCCCCCGGCTGCGGGGATGAAGCAAACGCTGCTTTAGGTGCCATGGGAATCGTCCTCAGCCCCTTCCTTCCCCTTTCGCATCGGCAGCTCGTTGGGTTGTGTTTGTTTTAGCCCGAATCCCGGCGACAATTAGCGCTCGAAGGCCAGATTAAGCTGTTTGTGCTTGTTTTCTTTTGCGCTTTGATTTCCACCTCCTCCAAATTCTTCATCCTCCTGAATATTTCATCTCTTGGAAGCCCCGCGACGGGAAGGCTCCCAGCGGCACGGCCGGGCCCGGCCCCGTTCCAGCTGCTGCGCTGGAGCTGCTGCTCGGCGCTGCTTCCCCGGGCGCTGTTTCAGCCCCAGACCGCAGCATCCTCCCCTCGGGGCAGCGCAGGGGAGCTCGGGGCTGCTGAGAAACCGGAGCTCCCCTCGTTCCCACCTCGCACCCCTTCCCACCGCCGGCGGCTCGGGCAGGTGGGAATCCCCTCGTGCGGCCACGGTGGGAGATCCCCGTGACCATTTGGGAAGTTTCTGCGTGAAAAAGGGGTCGGGGCAGCCCCGAGGGGGTGTGAGTGGTGCTGGGGTGCAGGGAAGGGGCAGTGGGTGGTCCCATGGAATCATGGAATATCCGGAGTGGGAAGGGATCCATCGGGATCATTGATCCAGCTCCTGGCCCTGCTCAGACACCCAACAATCCCCCCTGGGCATCCCTGGCAGCGCTGTCCCAACCCCCTGGAGCTCCTGCAGCCTCGGGGCCGTGCCCATCCCTGGGGAGCCTGGGTAGTGCCAGCACCTCTGGGGGAAAAACCTTTCCCTGATCTCCAGCCTGAGCCTCCCCTGGCACAGCTCCAGCTGCTCCCTCAGGTCCTGCCCATCCATTTGTGATTCCCCACCAAAAGTTGCACTTTTGCCTTTTTTTCCTGTGACTTTGCTTCCTGGCCTGCTCTGGGACTTGATGTCGGGGCTTTGCCCTGCACTGGCGCTGTTGACAAAAACACTTCCAGGAGTGAACTGTTTTTTCTCCCTGTCAAAATGTCATTTTCCAGCTCGAACCTCCCCAGCCCGGCTCCGTGCAGGGCTGTCCATGGGGATGGACACATTCCCCCTTCTGCTGCTTCCTCCTGCCTGGGAAGGGCAGCGGGGCAGGGGGTCCTGGCTCTCAGATTCTGGCCTGTGCTGGGGGCCTCGTGTCCCTGTCCATGTCCATCCCAGCGGGGTGGCTGCTCTTTGGAACGGTGCCTTTCACCACCCTGATCCTCATTTTCTCCCCAAAATCCGTTTTACCACCCCAGTCCCCACTTTCTCCTCAGTATGCCCTGGGTTACAGGGCAGTGTCTGCAGGAGGAATCCCGCTGCTCACACGGTGCCTCTGACACCAGCAGCTCTTCCAGCAGCTCCGTGTGTTCCTGCAGAGCTTCAGTGCTCATCCCCTGCCCCGTGTG
>VZRZ01005441.1:0-10257 GCA_013398175.1 Climacteris rufus
CTGTCCCCGGGGCAGGGCGCGGGCCGGCGCTGGGGACAGGGACAGCCCGGCGGCGTGGGCCGGAGCGGGGACGGCGGCTCAGGGCTCCCCACGCGCTTCCCAGGCTGCTCCCGGCTGTGCCGGCGCCTCTCGCCCACTCCCGACTCCCTGTCTCCCTGTGCCGCCTCCCCGCCGTGCCCCCGGGAGCTGGGAACGCTTCCCCGCTGCCTTTGCCAGGACCCCTCCTTCGGAGCCCGGCTCCGCTCCCACCCCGTGCGGGTACAGCCCGTCCTGGGCACACCTGGGTGCGCTGAACCTGCCGGGAGCAGGGCTGTTCCCTCGGGATGGGCTCTTCCCTGGGCTCTCCAGAGCCGCCGCTCTCCATCCCTCCACCCCTGGTGACTGTGACCCTCTGCCCTCTCCATCCAGGTGTTCTACAACGGCGCCAACGTGAAGCAGGTGGATGTGCCCACGCTGACCGGCTCCTTTGGCATCCTGGCCTCCCACGTCCCCACACTGCAGGTGCTCCGGCCGGGCGTTGTCACAGTCCACGCCGAGGACGGGACGGCCACCAAGTACTTTGGTGAGCGAGGCAGGAATTGCTGGGGAGGAAAGGTGTGCGTGGGGATGGTGTTCTTGGCTCTTTCACAAGGGAGGTTCTGCTCATCCAGGTGTGGCCTGGTGCACTTCCAGGGATTTCTGCTTTCCCAGCCTGCCAGGAGATGCTGGAAGCTGCCCTGGGAGCCGTGGGCTGGGGTCAGGTCTTGGTTCTGCTCAGGGAGCATCCCCTGCTCCAGCTTCCCTTGGGGTGGGAGCTGAGTCCCTGAATGTTGGGAATGTGACAGGAGGGTTTGTTTTGGGAAAGGATGGTGGGGATGGTGGGGATGCCAAGTTCTAGCCCCTCTGGCAGCCCTGGCTGACCCAGCCCACGTCGTGCCCCACAGTGAGCAGCGGCTCCGTCACCGTCCACGCCGACTCCACAGTGCAGGTGCTGGCAGAGGAGGCAGTGACCATGGACATGCTGGACCTGGCTGTGAGTACCTGCAGACTGTGGCCATCCCTGGGCTCCCTCCCCAGGGGGATTTTCCCCAGTTCTCTGCTCAGGGGTGCTTGTCTTGGGAGCTTCCCATGCCCAGAACCAGGACTGTTCGGGCCCCCCTGTCACCTTTTGGGATCGAAGCCTTGGTGCTCCTCCTTGGTGAACTCTCTGGAGAGAGGGAGCTGTGCAGTTGTAAACCTTCTCCAGGCTGTTTTCCTCCCCTTGGACAGACACTGACCTCGTTCCCACTTCCAGAACAGCTTTTCCCTGCTGATAAGGTGTCTGGGGCCAGCACAGCCTGTCTGTAGCCATGTGGGGCTCCCAAGTCAGTGGGTCCATGGGGTCTGTGTGAGGGGTCAGAGACTGCAGGGAAGGAAGGGAGGGACAGTCCCCTCTCCTGCAGTGTCTCCCAGTGACACATTCCTTGTGCCCTCATGTTCAGACTGCAAAATCCAACCTGGAGAAGGCCGTGTCAGAGATGGCAGCAGCGTCCGATGAAGCTGCTAAAGCAGAAGCTCAGATTAAGGTAGAAGCTAACGAAGCCCTGGTAAAGGCTCTGGAGTAAATCCAGGTGAGGGTCACCTGTGGCCTGGCTGAGCATCCAGACCTGCTCTGGGGACAAGTCCTGTGGGCCTGCTGGGCTGGGAGAGGGGAGCTGCCTGGCCTTTGGGGAGCAGTGACACCACAGCTGTCCCTGGTCAGGATTGGGCCTCAGCTCTGGGAGGCTCCTGGGGGTGTCCAGAGCCGACCTGGAACCTCAAGATGGCAACAGGGCCTGGGGCTGGGCTGTGCCATGGGGTCCAGCCCTGACACTGTGGGGTCCAGCCCAGCCATGACACTGGGGTTCAGCCCTGACCCCTTGGGGTTCACCCTGATGCTGGACAGGCCAGGAGCTGTGGTCACTGTCGGGGCCTTGCTGGTGCTCCAGGTCCCCACTGGGACTTGCTGTGCCCAGGGACAGCTCGGGAGCAGGTGGGGAATGCTGGGCCTTGCAGGGAGGGGCACTGTGTGTCCTCTGCCCCATGCACTCCCTCCCACTAAAGACAAACAGCTTCATTCTCAGGGGAGGCAAGGCTGGGCTCTTACCTTGTGGCCTCTTTTCCCTCTGCCCTGCTCAGGCTGTGCCTCATCCCTCCCCTTCCCACATGCTGGCAGTCGGGGACTGCGGCAGCGTGTGCTGTGCAGGGCTGTGAGTCACTGGGAGCCTCCAGCGGGCTCAGCCTGGAGCACAGGAGGGCAGCAGCTCCTGCTGTGTCCTGATCTCTGGTCCGGGTGCTCTTTGATCCCAGAGAGCCGGTGGCTCGTGTTTGCTCACAGCAGTTGAGCAGCTGGAGCAGGGCCAAGCCCTGGGATTGGGATCCACGGCCCAACCGAGCCCATCCCACGCTAACCCAACCCCTCTTGGTGTTTTGCAGGAATCCCACGGTGGCTGCAGAACTCCCAGCCTGTCCCTGCTCTGCTCCCCGGCTGTACAGATGGAACGGGACGAACGGAGGCGGAGAAATGGTTCTGATCAATTAAAAGGAAATGTGACCCCCCTCTCATAGCACGTCGCCTTCTTCCCAGGCAGCAACAGCAGCCAGAGCTGGGAGCAGCTCCCAGCTCCTGCCCCAAGGTGGATTCACCCAGGGAAGGGGTCCCCAGCACTGCCCTGGGGTTTGGCTGGGAATTCTCAGGGGAGATTCACCCCCAGGAGGCTCACTGGACAGGTTTATGACCCCCTCCCTGTGCTCCAGCCACCTCCATCTCCAGCAGTCACCTGGACAGTGGGATTATGGCAGCGTGGGAGGAGCACAGGTCTGTTCCAGAGCCGTCCTGTCCCAGCTCCCTGCCCCAGCACTGGCTCTGCCTCGGCCTCCCGGCTCCGGCACCACAGGAATCCACACTGGCCTGGTTGTTCCAGCACAGTGCTTCTCACAGCTGGACAGCAGCTGCTGGGCTCTTCCCCATCCCCTGCCACTGCAGGAAAAAGCTCCCCCTGCTCCTGGAAACGGGCTTGGGGTGGAGAAGGAAGCAGATGCCGTGCGTGGTAGGAATCTTTCCTGCTTCCGTGTGTGCTGGGGGCGGCTGGAGCTGTGCCGAGCTCAGGGCTCGCTGAGCCCAGCCCTGTCCAAGGAGGGTCCTCGGGGCTCCTCGCAGCCCAGGGTGAGCAGGAAGGGCTCTCCGGGGCCTGGCGCCGCTGGGAAGGGGCGGGTTCAGGCGAGGGGACGGCTCTGCCTGTGCCAGGCATCCGGGATGTGTGTCCTGCTGCACCAGCTGCTGCCGGGCCCCTCGCTCGGTGCCACCCTCCCACGCCTTCCCAGAGGGATTTCGGGTTTCCACTGCTGTGCAGAGCTGCCATCCCTCCCTCTGCGTGGCTCTAATCCCCTTTTCCCTGCAGCGTTCCAGCCTGGGAAGGCGCTTTGGCTGCCTGTGAGGTCAGCTCTGGCCTCTTGCAGGCCCCGCGCGGCTCCCGCCGCTCCGCGCTCGGAGCAGGGCACGGCTATTTTCGGCGCTGCCACCCAGGATGTAATCTTGGCTGCCTCCTCTTCTCACCGCCACCTCCTCCCCCTCCTCTCGCTCACTCTGTCTTTCTCTCCCCCCCCTTCACAAGTGATCAAAAATAGAGCCTGTGGTGTTAAATTTCTCACTCTGTGGCTTATTAAAAGCCTCCGAGTGCCTGACGCGGAGCCTATTTGAAGCTCAGCCGACTTCCAGCTCCTGAGCTGCTCCAGTGCCTTTTCCCCTTCCCCTCTCATTCCCTGTTTTTTTTTCCCTAAAGGTCAGACATTGCAGCGAGCATGAGCAAAGCCTCAGAGTCAGAGCTGTGCTAATTAAAACATCTTGGGAATTACTGGGGCCGGCCGGCTCCCTTCCCTCTCCCGCTGCCCCTCTCTGTCCCCGGCTGCTATTTCAGCTGCGTGAGCCTCCCCCGGCACACGCAGCCGTGCTGACGGAAGGTGGCTGCCTTGGGTTTTTCATCTAATGGAAGAGCGTTGGCGAGGCCGGGAAGCTGGGGAAACGGCCAGCTGCTATTTTTAGGATGGGAAAAAAGTGTCTCCGTCAGCGTCCTCTCACCAGCTCTTCCCACTGCCTCCCGCCAGCGCCGGGGGAGCCGGGGGGGCCGAGGGATCCGGTCCTGCCCCCCTCACAGGACGCCCTTGGCCGGGTGCTCTGCAGCCTGACGCCTGCTGGGACTTGTAGGCTGCGTTTGGGGGGAGCAGTGAGGGCACCTCTGGCTCTTCTGTGTGCAAACACCCAGGGGATGGGGCCTCGTGGGTGTGAGGACAGGGCTTTGTCCTGAGCCAGGATGGGAGCAGCACTGGGCAGGGACTGTGGGTGCCTGGCTGGTGGCGTCACAGCCCTGCTCGCCCTGAGCTGCACTTTGGGGGTGCAAGGCCTGTGTGGGTGATTCCCTGTGCTCCTCCACACCCAGCCCAGCCTGCTCCCTGCAGGGACCCCCTGCTGCAGCCTGGGCTCCCAGCCTCTCACCTCTGCCTCTGGCCCTTCCCCTCCCTGCTCGTTATCTGGCTCTGCAGAGCCACGTTCTCCTCCTCCCCCGGCTCCTGCTGCCCACGCCGGAGCCGCCATCAGTCACGTCCTGCTGGATGCCACCAGCGTGGTCTGACTCGGTGCAGGAGATGTGTGACTGCTGCTGCACCAGAGGCAAAGCCCTTCCCTGCTCCGGGCTCGCTGTGCCGGTGCTGCAGGGATGAGCCCAGCCGGGGGGGCTGGCAGGGAGGTGGGGGCAGCCCTGGTGTTGATCACGATGTGATTCTGCAGGTGAATCTCCCCCCTCTCCTGTCCCACCAACTGGCCTGGATCGAGGAGGTTGTGGCACCAGTGTGGCACTCGGCTGTCTCTGGAGTGCTGGCACCTGCAGCCTCCGTCCATGGTTTCTGTGTCTTTTTGGGGTGCTGGGGTGTCCCTGCCTGTGTGTCCCTGCCTCTGCTGGGGACATGCGGGACCGGGAGCATCGGCACAGTGCTCTGGAGTTATTCCCGGGAGCCTGGGACCTGTTTGTCTCCGGCTCTGGGCTGGGGCGTGGTGGGTGTGAGAGGGGAAGGGCTGCCCGGAACGTGGTGGGAGCGGGGGGAGGGCTGGCGTGGTCCCCCCTCCTCCTCCTCCTCTTCCACCCAGGGCTCTCACCCATGACTCGCATCCTCAGCTGCCAGATGGAGGGTGGGGAGCGGGGCCGGGAGCGCTCGGAAAAGTGAAGCATCACGGATTCTGCCGGCGGCGTCGCTTCTCCGGGGGATGATTTCCGAGACGGGCCGGGCTCTGCCAGGCCAAATCTCCCGGTGCTGGCGGCCCTCCCTGCACTTGGCCGCGTGGCATTTCCCCCGTCCCACCCAGTCCCGAATGCAGGCGAAAGGTTCCAGCTCTCCTCTCTCCGCAGGAAAAACAACCCCAAACCCCACCGCAGCCCCAGGACGCCCCGCTCCCGCCGGGCTGACTCATCCGGCAGAGCCGCCCCTTTCCCTGCCCAAACCCTGGCGCTCGGGCTCCTGCCTGGCCCCGCTCGGGATCCTGCCTGTCCCAGCTGCTGCCCATCCTGCAGCACCGGGGTGGGGGTACCGGGGCTGCCAGGGGGCTGCAGGATGCGGCAGCAGCCCCCCCGAGTCTGGGGACCCCCGGGGTGCCGGGCAGCTCCCTGCCTGCCCCCACCAAGGCTGTGCAGCCCCAGGTGCAGACCTGGCCCCCTCCCACTCCCTGGCCCGTGGGTGCTGCCGCTGGCCCCGGCGTGGGAAGGTCAGCGAAGGCTCCACACGCTGCCAGCACAGCCTGGAGTGTCCTTGGGTCACGCTGCCCTTGGGCGGCTCGAAGGCCGAATCCTCACAGCTTCCTTAGGATGAGGGGGGGCTGCTGTAATGATTAACCCGCCTGCGTTAATCGTTCCGGCCGGCAGCCTTTTTCCTCTGGGTTTCCAGCTCTGGAAAATGTTCCTTTTCCGACACCCTCCCACGCACGTGGCCCCGCAGAGGGAGCGTGGCACAGCTCAGGGAAAACCCTGCGGGACGTGGCTCGGGGTCTGGCACCGGGATCTGCCCTGGAGGGGCCCCTCTGTCCTGGTTCCGGGGGTGCTTTGCCTGCAGAAGGCGGCGGCATCGCCCCAGAGGCCTCAACCCCAAAACCCGGGCGCAGGAGCGAGCGCCGGCGGGCGCTGAGGAGGGCGGGTGCTGCAGCCAGCACGACCGAGCTTGTCACGCTGCTCCCGGGCCAGCAGCCCCGGAGCGCCGCGCCGGCCGCGCGGCAAACCTTGGCCCGGGGCGCGGTGTCTCGTGGGGAAACTGAGGCACGGATGGGGAAAGCCGCTGGCAGGCTGGCGAGAGTGGGAACGGGACACGGCGATCTCAGACCCTGCTGCTGTGCTCGGCGATGCCACCCCTGGGGAGGAGCCCCCCGGGAGGTGCCAGAGCCAGGCCGGAGGTGGTGGGGGTGCCGCGTTGCCCTGGGGGTCCCAGGTGCCTTGGCAGGGGCGCGGTGGCCCCGGGGGACGCGAGCACGGCCCTCGCTTGGGGCGGCCTTGGCGGCCACTCGAGCTCGGCTCTGCTGGAAGTGCCCAAAGCCCTGCGGGGTCTCTGGGGGTGCACGGCCCCGTGCTGGGGGTTCCAGCAAAGCCCCGTCCCAGCGCCTCCCGGCCGGGGCCGTGACCCGCGCGGGGCAGGGGGAGCCCGGGGAGGAAGCGGCTGCCAGCTGGGCTCGACGCCGGCTACAAAGGCGGCCCAGAGAGCCCAGCGGAATGAGGTGGCACCCGTCCAGGTTCCCACGGCGGCCCTGGTGCAGAAAATACACCCGGAGCTGGTGGCGGTTGCCACAGCGATGGGCTGGGTGCCACGCCGTGCGGGGGGCACGACCCCGGACCCAGGTGTGCCGCACGGGACCCCGGTGCAGGGCGGTGGGAGCTCCGTGGGGCGGCGGAGCCGGGCGCTGGCAGGGACCAAAGGCTCCTGCCCCGGCTCCCGCTGCCCCCGCCCGCCTTTGATGTGCCGGGACTTCGCCCTTGGTAAAGCTGGGAGGTTCCCAAGGAGTTCCCAGCTGGATCCTGGCATCCAGCACCCAGGTGCCCGGTGCGAGCCCCCCGCGAGCCCTGGGGCTCCATCCGCCGCTCGGTTCCCTTTGCCCCGCTGCATCTGGGGGCTCGGAGCCCCCGCGGGCTCTCCAGTTCCTGGCGGGGCCGGGAGGAAGCGGCTGCATCTGGTCCCGGCGCTGGGGCTCTTCCTGGCGGGGCTGGCGCCGGGCTGGGGCGTGGGGTGGGGAGGGAAAGCCGGGGGGGCCGCGGCCGCTGCCCCCCGGGATGCCCCGGCATGCGGCCGGGAGGGGACGGCAGCGCTGCCATCCCCACTCCCTCAAAGGCCGCCCCTCCGCCGGGTATAAATAGCAGGATTGAGGCCTGGCGTGACACTGGAGTCACTTCTGCCACCACCACCACCTTGGGTGTCCCCCCCGCCCCGCGGGATCTCAATGGGGTCATTGTGCGCCGCGGTCCCTCGGGGCACGTCCTGAGCAGCTGCCGGGCCTGACCCGGGCGGCCTCCCCCACGCGTCGGGGGCACCGGTGGGGCCCGGGGGTGCCCCCGCGGGGTCCCACGCAGGGAAGGGGCACGAAATCTCCCCCCGCTCGCCCTCAGACAAAGGCCACACAGGGGTGGGCCACGGCTTCTCGCCGTCCCCGTCCCCACCTGGCCGTGCCGGCCCTGCCGTCCCCTCCCTGCCCGGGCAGCGCCGGCAGCTGCTGTGGGGTAATGACGGGGTGTGCCCGCCCGCCCGGGGCTGCGAGCGGCGCGGGAGGCTCCTGCCACCCAGCAAGACGGGGCCAGCCGGGCGCGGAGCTTTGCTGCCGCAGCCGGCGCGGCCACACCTGTGTGGGCTGAGCGGACCCCGCTCCCACCCGACACCTGCCCGGCCCAACCAGCTCCTTCGCGTCCCGGCCGCCCGCGGACAGGCCGCTGCAGGCAGGGCCCCCCGGGCCAGGCAGGTGCAGGAGGCGGCAGCACCCGGAGCGCTGGGGGCACACGGAGGGCCGGGAGGAGCCGGAGCTTTGGGTGCCCGGCAGCGCTGGGGACTGGAGGGGCTGTGGCCCTGCTTGCACTGGTGGGATGTCCCCATCCCTGCTGTCCCCTCCTCACTTCCCCACATTGTGTCCCCCATCCGGCCCCGCATCCTGTCCTGGCAGATGGGCCGCGGTCGCGACCCTGGCTGGGTGCAGCCCCCGTGTCTCCTGTCCCAGCCAGGGCACCCCAAAGGTGCAGGGTCCCTCCAGGGAGCTGTGAAATGCTCCCCCTCCCACCTCCTGCGGGCTGCTGGCGGGGGTGGAAGGAGCAGCATCCCATATGGGCAGGGACCCTCTGACAGGGACAGGCTGAAGTGCTCCGGCTGCCTGCGGATGTGAGTGGGTGGGTTCAGGGCAGGGCTGCCTCCCGCAGGCCAGCACCGGCCCAGGTGGCCACGGGCTCTCATGGAGTTGAAGGCTCTTTGGGGAGCCCAAGGTTTAATGAGGGGCTGTTGGGCTCCCTCTGATCCTTCCGCCCATTATCTAATCGGAGCAGCGTATTTAAAGGCCACAGTGCAGGTGAGTCACTTCCCCAGCCTCAGTTTCCCCACAGGTCGGGTGCTGGGATGAGCCGAGCCTGGCTCCCCACAGCGTGGCTCGGCGCTGGGGAATGCGGCGCAGTGGGTCCGGCCCAGGGCCAGATTCCTCCCTTGGCTCCTCACGACACACCTGGACCCTGGGCATGGCCTCTCCCTTGAGCCCCCAGCTGGGCACAGGGTCCTGCTCTGGCCAGGGAGTCCGGGGGTGCTGGGACATCGCGGTACCGGAGTGCCTGGCAGTGCAGAGCAGGGGCACCCACACCTCCACACACAGCAAATCCACAGCACCCGGCCGTGCCGGTGCCACACGGGGTCCAGCTCTCTCCCCGTCAGGATTTCCTGCTGCTGTTCCCAGAATGGGCCGTGGCATCCATGGGGTGACCCCGGGAACCCATCGCCAGCGTTGCCAGGCACTGGAGAGGCGGCAGCACCAGCGATGCCCCTGCCCCGGTAGCCCCCCCGGTGCCGGGAGGGCCGGGCAGGCGGCTCCGTCACCGTAAACAGGAACTGCGGCCGCGGGGGAGCGCGGGGGGCCGGGAAGGGAGGGGGTGCGTGTGCCCCTGGCCGGGGTGTGGGAACGTGGGTGGGGGAGCGTGGGTGGGGTGCAGCACCCACCCAGCACACACGGAGCCCGTGTGCCGGTGTCTGTGTGCAGCAGGAGCTCGTGTGGCTGTGCACACGCGTGTGCCCGTTTGCAGCAGAGGCACTGGTGTGTGAAGGGACACGGCCAGGAGGAAGTGCCTCCTCCCGTCCCCATCCCGCCCCACTCGGGGTTTCCTGGGGTGCATCCTGCCCGCACGGATCCTGTTCCTCCTGCCCGGTTTTGGGCCTCGGGGGATGCCGGCCCGGCAGAGGGGCAGGGGCGGCACTGGGCCCACACCGGGGCTGTGTCTGCCCCATCCCGTGCTGGGCCGGGGGTTGCGGGCCCCTCGCTGGTCCCCCGAGGCGATGGAGGGTGGAGAGATGCCCGCGGCCCCACGCTGGCAGCGCACTCCCCGCTCAGGTGAGGTTCCCGCATTCCTGAGGCGGCTCCAAGGGGAGCCGGGGGCAGGCGCGGGGCGGGAATGCCGCGGCGCTGAGTGTGCGCCCGTGTGTCAGAGCGTGGGGCGGCCGGCGGGACAGGGGCCCCACGCCCCCCGCGTCCCCCCACTGGGCACCGGGATCCCCTGCCGGCATCACCCCCGGGCACGGGCACGGGCTCGGGATCCATCCCACACGGCTCTGCCACCCTGTGCGCGGGCAGGACTGGGATGATGCCCCACGGGGTGAGCCCACGGTGAGATCAGAGGGCTGAAGTGGGATGGGATGAGGTGGCTGGGATAGGGTGGGGTAGGATGGGGTGGGATGGGATAGGATAGGGTGGAATAGGGAGTTACTTTCCCCTGGATTTACAAGCCTGGGTCACCCCAGGAACAAGGTTCAGTGAGTATCCAAGGAGGCTCCTGAAATCCTGAGTCCTTCCCCTCCCCAAGGCTGGCAACTTGCTTAAGCATTTATAATAATAATAATGATAATAACAACAATAATAACACCAACAACAACAGCTGAGCTGTCGGCTGACTCCTGGAGCTGGGATTTAAAGCAAACCAAGAAATGTGGCAGCGTCTGGGAAACAGCCGCCGGCGCTGAGGGAGGGGTGGGGGGGCTCAGGGAGCACGGGAGGTGTGG
>VZRZ01005482.1:0-25273 GCA_013398175.1 Climacteris rufus
TGGGTTCCTGATTGTTCCAGCAGACACTGAGAGAGTGCAGATACTCAATTTGCCTGCTGTCAATGGAGCAGCAAACTGGAATTCTTTCCTCCCAACCCCTGTTGTGGTTTCTTCATCAGATGTTCATCCAATATGAATTTGCCTGTTCGGGGGAGAAAGAAGGAAAGAATCACCTTTAGACTAAATCAAATTTGGGAAATGAAATGGGAGCAGGGAGGAGGGTGTTCAGGTGGTTCAAATTCATCTATTTACCTGCATACTGAAGTTTAATTGTATTTTCTTTTCTCTCCCTTCCCATGTGCATTGATTCAAGCTTCCTGAAGGTGAGTTTACACTTTACAGTTGATTGTGGAATTGTTATAAATAGAATCATTAGTGGTTCTTTGTCTTTTTCCAACAATCTCAGCAGCAAGGATTGAAACTGCATTTAGCAAAAGGCAAAGAACTTTGCTGAATTCTCTGGCCAGTCTCTTAGAGAATGTGCCTGTCCGTCTGTGTCGGATAGCCACTATCAAACACAGTGGAAGATCCCTGCAACAGAAGTTGTATCTGAATACTTACGCAGGAAGGAACTTTAATTTTTTGACATTTTCTTTAATTTTTATTAATTTATTTTTTTCTTTTTTTTTGATAAATGCTTTCTGAGAATTAAAAAGCAAACACCAGTTCTCACCCTTTGGTTGTTACAGGGACCTATGTTATAACTATCCATAATTGATCTCCCGTATCTTATTTTAAATATAATTGATCTATACTACAACCCAATTTCCAAGTTACCTTAACTCAGGAGGGAGATGATGACAATTTCTAAGCAGACACTGCTTCAAGCCTTTTTATGCTTCCCAAGGACTGTTCTTAACAAGGCTCACTTGATAGAATCTGCCTTCGAGTGGGGAGGTTTGGTTAAACACAGTGAAAAGGAGTGCAACAGTTTAACATCATATGAGAAAGCACAGCAGCTCTGGGATGTGTAGTTCTAGATTTAACCATCTCTTTTGCCCCTTCTGACACTTTCTGAACAAAGCACTCAGTGTTTTACCAGGGCCTTCTGTTGTGTTTGAGCCACAACACCATGTTACTTGGAAACTCATCCTCTCTCTTCCCTTTCACACAGCAGTGGTTGCCATTCCACACCACAGGGCCAGAGCAGACCCTGTTAGTCAGGACTGTATGAGGGAGCTTCCCTTTATAAGGCAGATTTATCCCAGGTGGTGTAACTCTGGAACATAGGACACTGAGAATCTCTCTGGTAACATTTGGAGCTGTTTGTAGGGTGAATAGAGCAAACGTTCTGTGTTGGTCTGTAGCAGAATAGTCACAATATGTGGTAGGGTTCAGCCTGAATATTTAGGAAGCTCGTTTGTTTGAGATTGCTTTTGATCCAGCTGAATAGGGTGCATTTCAAATAGGAACCATTAGTGACCATTTATCTAACACATTTTGAGGATAGTTCCAGGGAGAGAGACAGTAAATAATAGATCTAACTTTTAAAAATGAAATTGCAGGGCATGAACAACAAGAAAGCCATCTAGAGTCAGACATCTCTCTGCTGAGTAGCAGTGATGAGTATGAATTAACAGATGACGATCAGGATGAGAGTGATGAGAGTGAGTCAGCACCTGAAGAAGAGTCGTCATCAGGAGAGGACACTGACAGTTCAGAGTACGTATGCCTCATCACCTACCAAACTTTGAATTTTGCCACCTTCTTTTTTTCATACAGACAGGACTAAGTTAAGCTGCTATGGCCTGGCTCATCTTTGAAGCCTTCACTTACTCTCCTTATTTCTCTCTTTCAATGAGGACCACATCCCATGCTTCATGATGGTCAAATGATACTGTTTGCACTTTAGGAGAGAAAAGCAGCTCAAGACAGATGGCCAACCTTACAGACAACCTTGCACACAACTTTAAAGACAAGGTTGGGAGTATGGCAAGAAAGAGTGATTAGTCACAGGCCACAGCTCATAAAGTATTGCATTTTCTTTTCATGCCACGCTCTGAGAGTGATGCTAGGTATGGGAATATGTTCATTGGTATTGATGGCTTGGAAGCAGCCAGACAAATTCTGTGCAGATTTGAATAAACTGGTGTGCTTTGAGCCTTTTGAATTAACAAAAGGCAACATAGGAGAGAGTTTAATATAAAAAAGGAATAATTTTTTCCTTTGGTCTCAGGCTCCTCTGTTGCAGAATGTGCCTTCCTGCTCTGTTTAGGTGAGGCTGAAAGAGCTCAGTGCTGCAGGACTTAACACTGAGCAAAGAGTCCCTCTTGCCAGAGCCATCTGTAGTGTCAGACCTTGTTCCATTTTAGAATCAATCCTTTCCAGAGGGCAGCTCGATACTTGATTTTGCAAAGCTGCTATTGATGACCTGTTGGAGGTCATCAAAGGCTGCCATCCACAGACTGCCCAGGCCTGGAGGCTGCTGTTGCTTCAAACCCTGGAGCAGGGTGACTGCCTCCTTCTCCCGGTGAAAACTGAGATGCTGTTTCCTTTGGGACAGGGAGACCCACACTCACTATTACACACAGCAAACTGACACACCTGAGGATATGCAGGGTTCTTCAAGGGAGACCCGTCCTGGCTGCTCAGAGCAGTTGGATGATTACATGGCATTTTATGTGTCAGTAACCCTCGATGCATGGTGACATAAACAACTGTGTGTTCTTTCTTATTCTGTTCTCTCTAGTGCACAGCCAGAAGGGGTCATTAGGTGTCCAATCTGCATGGATTTTTACCCACAGGTAAGGACCCACATGTTGTCATCCTTTCAGCTTTGTGGGAGGGGAACGGGGCAGAGAGGGAGCTGCACAACCCAGTTGGCTGCTGTGGGATGCTGTGGGCAGCTGGCTTGAAGCACTGCCCTGGCTCTGAAGCTCCAAAAGTCACTTTGTGTTGGTGTCTGTAGAGGGAGAAACCCTTGCCAAGGAGGCACTGCCAGACCTGCAGGTTCCTCATTATTTGGCAGTAACTAAGAGATTGAAGACACTCCAAGCCCTATTTGCCTGCTGCCAGTAGAGCAGCAAACTCAAATTCTTTCCTGTTGTGATTTCCTTTCTTCCAGATTGTGCGAAGTGGACGGCTGATTTTGACAACATTTTGCGGCCACGTCTTCTGTAGTCAGTGCCTTCCTGTTGCCCTGGAGATTGCAAATTTTTGCCCAACCTGTAGGGCAGATATAACCGAAGAGCAATACCATCCCATTTACCTGTGAATAGTTCTATTTTTTAAGACAAATTCAGATTGATTTGGGGGGATAGGTCGTTTTTAAGGTAGTTTTTTAACGTTTTTTAATGATTAAGTCGTTTTTCTTTATGTAGGTAGTTCTTGTTTTTATGTAGTCTTGTTGTACATAGTTCCATTTTCTGTGAATTTAGTTATAAATAAATTCTTAATTAACTCTAATCAAGTCTGCTCATTTCTGTTGGACTGCTGGTAGACAGAGAATTCTTTCAACAAGTGCAAATAAAACTCTTGGTTTGATCACTTGTTCTTTTTACCAGAACATAGTCATTGATTTTTGGGGGGAAAGTGCTAAAGACATAAGCTTTGTAGTACTTGTGACAGTGTATATTGGTTAGGGAAAAGGAAACAGTAACTGCTTGGGGCACAAGGGCTTCTGTTTCTCAAGACAGACTCAGCTAGATGTTATGCTACAAATGTCATTATTACAGTGCTTTGAAGGTTGAAAGAGCAGCAGGTTGTGCACACATCCAAACCCAACAATTTTCTTGGAGAATAACTTGTAGCTATCTAGACAGCTTGTTTATGGTCCAAGCATGTCCTTGTCCTGTCCCCAGTTATCCTGTTCCATTGATGACTGTCAGCAGATGACAGGAGCACTGCCAGCTTCTATGAAGCTCTTCCTCTTGTAAAAAGCCTGTAAGCTTAAGGCCTTTACTATAATTGCTTCAACAGAATTGCTCCAATATTGCTTCAAAAATAATTCACTCTACTAGTAGTTCTAGCTATCCATGCTGTGTAGTAAATAATTCCAATTAAGCTGTTTTTAAAAATCATTCACATTATTGCAACAAATTTAAATGAATCATTCATTTTATTTATACGAATACATTTGGTTTGCCATCCTTAATCCTGAAGGACATAGTTCTACAAAGCTTCAGTTGTAATCTTGTAGACATAAACCATTGACAAAACCTGGGGCCAAGGCTGGATCCAGCTACATGTAGGCTCCTCTCTGAGGAGTTCAGAAAGCAAGGGGGGCTCTTTGCACACCTCATGACTCAATGGGAGGGCTTCTCTAATAAACTTGGTCTGAAACTCACACTCTGCCTGCGACACATGTGCCAAAGATGTGTTGTTGTCTCAGGAATCACAGAGCCCACAGCAGCTGTGGAACAAACCCTTCATGCCTGTGTTTCACCTCTTGGAAGACGTGCTGGAGAAGCTGCTGGCCACAGGTCCTGCACTCAGGGCTGCTTTGCACACTCCTCCCACCAGAAACTTGATCCAAGGACAATTTCTGGGCATGAAAAGGACACGTTTAAGGAGGGATGGCAGCCTGACTTGGCTTGCTTTGTAAATAAACACTGAGGGTGTGTAATGCAATAGCACGTATACTTGGCTCCAGCTGGGCTGTTTCTCTATACTGTGTTGTTTTGGTGTTCTGGATCAGAAATCTGTAGGTTTGTTTTTGTACCAGCCACTCAACCACTAAACTGCTTAAGCTTCTCCGCAGTCGGCGTCTTGGAAAAGCCAAGGACAAGCAACTCAGGCTGCTTGAAAACATGAGCTGCAGACTGGCCTGCAAGCCAAGAGAAAGCTGTAATTTACTGGAAGGTCCTCTTCAAATTTACAGAAAAGAGCATATATAGAAATCTAACAAAAGCATGTCATGATTGTCTGGCAGGGACCAGGGGATGCTGCTGTGAGAAGTGGTGATGTGGATCAGCCATCAGTTGTTAAACACATTTTGTCTTGGTCAGGTCATAATCCCACATCCTTGCTGAGGAGCATCTCTTCCTACTACTAAAACTGCAGAGATGCATTTAGAAAAGCAAAAACTCAGCTCAAATTGAAATTGATGAGAGATGTCAAAAACTGCAAGAAAGGGTTCTTTAGATACATAAGCCACAGGCAGAAACAGGAGGAAAAACCTTGACCCACTGTCAAAAGGGAGAGGTGAGTTAGGTACCAGCAAAACTGAGAAGGCAGAGGTTCTCAACACTACTTTACCTCTGCCTTTGCCAGCACTTCTGCTCTGCACCCTGGGAGAAATCAGATAAAATAGCTGCAGCTGGCATGTATTTAAATGAAGTCCTCATGACAGTGTAGACTGCACATGCCAGAGATAACAGGACACCCTTAGGAAAGGTAGGGAAATTCAGAGCACTGCCTGAGCACCAGGATTTGTGCCACAAACAGCAGTTATGTTTACACTCTAAATGTTTTATGCAGATCACACCCAGCTCTGAGGCAGGCCTTGCAGAGTTGATTTTCTGGGGATAATATATCAAGCTCATGAGAGCAGAGTTGATGCAGGAGTACAGACACTGGCAGACCTGCCCCATAAGGGGCTGTTGCCACAGACTTGTGCAGAAGGCTGTGTGGTGGTGCTGGTGGGGACAGGGAGACTTGGGACTGTGCTCTTTCCCTCTGCTTAAGCTCTGCCTCTGACTAACCAGTTCTGCCTTAAGGAGTGGATTCCTCTGGCTTATCTTGCTTTCTCTTCCCCTTTACCAGCCCAGTTTCCTCAGCTACCTCAGCTTCAAGCCTTCTCCCTTGCCAGCATTCTGGCTTTTCTGATCTATTAGCATTTTTCCCCTTAGATCTTTTCTTCCACTGCTGTTTCTCCAGCCTTGCCTTTTCTGCTATGCATTTCCACCCTGGTGTTGCATTTTTTCCTGCTCTGCCCCCTGTCAGTGCTCACCTCCTCTGCTCCAACCTGAGTAAACTATTCCTTGCTCTGGCAGTCCAAAATTCTCAGACAAATGAGGTCCAGTGACTCCTTAATGAAGTTCCTTGAGTATCAGTTTTGTGGAATAGTCTCCTGTTCATTGTATCTGGTTCTTTTATGCTTCCAAGCTTCATTTTATGCTTTTTGAAAGAAGCCAAAACAGGAGTGAAAGGAAGATGCTGTAGGGAGTCTGTGGGGGAACCTCAAGAGACCCAGTGCTGGCATGGCCTGGCAGATCTCCTTGGAGTCTCATTTGCTGCCTGGAAAATCTTTGCCTTTATTCCTGTTTATCATTAATGCATCTGAATCACGATCATTAACGCAAAGGAATGGTTCTTGCTGTGAGAAGGTCTCCTGTAAAAAGGTAAATAACTGTTACACTGGTGATGACAAAGTCAGAGGTTGAAGAGCTGTAGGTTAATTTGCATAGGTCTTGTCTCCACTTAGCAGAGGAGGCTTATGCTGCAGCTAAGGAGGAACCCTTCAGGCTGGCTTTCCCTGGACAGGCTCCCTGGGTTTTGTAGACAGCTCCTGTGCACAGAGGTTAAGGTATTCTGGATGTAAATCACTAACAGGCAGATATGTTGGTCTCCAAGCTAATTGCCCGAAGCAAAGCTGTTTGAGGTGAGTCACAATCAGATGATGATGATTTTGTCATCTCATTTGGACCCAGTGACTGCTGTGGCCTCCCAGCTCTCATGGGTCACTGGAAACCAGCTCTGACACATGCCTGGGGTCAATATGGGATTTTCTGTGCAAGAACTGGGGAAAAATTGCTGCCCTCAGCGCTTCCCAGCAATGAGTAAGTGCTCCTGGAAATGAATGGGTGGCAGGAAACTCTGCCTTTCCCCTGGGAAAAATGTGATCTCTGCTCCCCTGGGTGCCCTCTCCCTTAATCACCAAGCGGTGCCATGGGGATACTGTGTTTAAGGTGAGATGCTGTGATACACGAGGTCTAACATGTTCTTGCCCTCTCCCAGCAGAGGAGGATGTCTCCACTCCGTTTCCACCCTGCACAGCCCCTCCCTGTAAGCACTGTATGCTTCTCCTCTTCTCCCCCCCAACTCCCCCACAGCCTCCGTGTTGTCCTGCCTGCCCTAACCAGTGTGTCCTACAAAAGGGGCTTTGTGGAGGCTTTGAGGAAGGTAGTGAAGTTTTAGCTTCCTGCTTGCTGAGCCAGGAGTTAGGTTTTTAACAGGAATTGTGCTACACCTTTGCTATTTCTTACCCAGTGCTGCCTGGCTCTGGGTCACTTAAAACAAAAAGCCAGACCCCAGAAAAGAGCAAAGCATCGCTATGGTCACTGGAAAAACCAGTCTGAGCCCCTTCTCCATGCAGCTTAAACACTGCCCAGGCCTGGATTTTCAGAGCTAGAGAAACCTCCCCCGAGGTGGTAGGTGAAGGTGTTTGTTGGAGTGTGGGCTTGTGTTTCTCTACATGGGGGTGTGGAGGGGAACTGGAGGGTGTCTGTGTCATCCAGCAGAGTTCTGTGGCCTGGGAGAAATTTCATTCTCTCTGCACTGGCCACTGCATCTGCTTCCAGGGTGGGAACATCAAGGGGCTGATTCCCCAGGGACTGAGGTCTGTGGCCAGACACTGTCCTGGGTCATGCTGTCTGGGCAGCCTGCTCTGGCACACCTGACAGGAGGGGAAGGTGCTTGTGGTTTTGGCACAGCAAGCTCTGCATCACACTTAATCCCTGAATGTCCTGCTTGTTTAAAAGCATGAATGCAGTCTGGTAGTTCATGGCTAACTAGAAAATGAGATTAAGTTAACAAGGTATGCCTTAGAACACCAATGAGATTAAATCACTTGATTTTTAATGGCAGCAATAAAATACTTCAGCCTCATGGTACAAAAGCCCCAGCAGCAGCTGATGTTAGCTTTGGTTTCTCTCCAGTTCGAAGAGCATGCTGTCAGGGACAAAGTGACTGGTACACAACTCCACGTCAGGGCCTTGCCCAGGACACTGTAGAGGGAAAAGGAAGGGGACCCCTTTCTAGGGATGCTGGGCTCAGAAGGCAGAGCTGGGCAGGGCTCTGACATGGACTTGCTGTATCAGACCGGTTTCAAAACAACTATTCTGCTTCTCAGTGTTTGAAGCCATGAAAGACCATGAAAGACCATGGAAAAAGTTGGGTTTTTTCCCATGGAGACAATGGAAAAAGTTTTTAAGGACTCAGAGGTGTCAGGGCACAGGTCAAAAGCTAACCTTTTCAAGGGCAGATAAAGCCCTGAGTCTGTAAACAGCTCAGTGTGGGTCTGGGTATATGTGACAACCCAAGTACCTAGAGCAGCTACTGTGATGTGCTCTCCAGGAGATGAGCAACAGCTGGCAAGAAGAGATATTTTTCTTGTTTTCTTTCTCTTTCATCCTCTCCTGTTGCCATCCAAACCCTTGGCGTCACTTGTATCAGAAGGGGAATGGTGATGTGGTTTCATCCTCTTTCTGCACTTAGGATCTGAGGACTGCCTGCTGCAGTCTCTGACCTTTTTGCACGGGCCATAGGAGAGGTGCTCCAGCCCTCTGAGTATCTTTGTGACCTACTCTGGACTCCCTCCAACAGATCCATGTTGTTCACATGCTGGAGACACAGAGTGGGTGTAGCACTGCAGGTGGGGTCTCACCAGAGCAGAGCAGAGGGGCAGAAGCCCCTCCCTCCCCTGCTGCCCACAGTGCTTTGGATGAGCCCAGGACATGTTTGGCTTTCTGGGTTGTGAGTGCCCATTGCTGGCTCATGTCAAGACTCCCATCCACCAACACCACAGCTCCTCCTCAGGGCTGCTCTCAACCCATTCTCCACCCAGACCATATTTGTGCTTGGGATTGCCCTGACCCAGAGGCAGGACCTTGCACTTGGCACTTATGGAACTTCATGAGATTCACAGGGGCCCAGCTCTCGAGTGTGTCCAGATCCCTCTGGATGACATCCCTTCCCTCCAGTGCATCTATTGCACCACACAGCTTGGTGCTGTTGGCAGTTTGATGAAGGTGCCCTCGATCCCACTGTCCCTGTCACTGACAAAGATGTTAAACAATGCCTGTCCATACCGACCCTGAGGGACACCCCTCATCACTGGTCTCCATGTGGACAATGAGCCATTGATTGTAACTCTTTGCATGCTGCCATCCAGTCAATTCTTCATCCACTGAGTGGTCTGTCCATCAGATCCACACCTCTCCACTATAGAGACAAGGATTTGTGAAGGACAGTATTAAATGCGTTGAACAAGTCCAGGTAAATGATGTCAGTCATTCTTCCTTTATCCATAAACACTGCAAATCTTATGGAAGGCCACCAAATCTGTCAGACATGATTTGCCCTTAACAAAGCCATGTTTGCTGTCACCAGTCACCTTCTTTTCCATGTGCTTTAGCATAGTTTCCAGGAGGATGTGCTCTGGGATCTTGCCAGGAGCCAAGGGGAGACTTGACTGGTCTGCAGTTCCTCAGGCTGCAATGTTGTTCCCTGCTTTTCCCCTGGGATTTATTCAGCTAGGCCACTTGTGCTGCAGTGTCTTGTCTACAGAGGTCAGAGTATTTACCTGCATATTCCTGCAGTGAATGAAGAAGATAAGATAGAAAGCAGCTGATGTTTTTGAAGGTATGCTGACTCAAAAAGATTTGTAGTAATGCCTATTGAGACAAGATCCAAACAACTTCAGTAAGCAAATGCCTACTACTGAGGCTTTGCACTGACAGAATGCAATTTTTCATTAAGTTTAATGCTTGACCTGGTCTGGAGAGCAGGGGAAAGTAAACCATTTGTTATTTCAGTCCTCTGTTTCCGTCTTGGATTATATGTTTTGCATGTGGGGACACGTTGCAGGGAATTGCCCATCTGGGTAGAGTGACCTCCAGCCAGGAGGTGACTCACCACTGCTTTCCTAGGCTGAAAGCATCCAGTCCTGTTGTGCCACACTCCATTGCTCTCAACAGCTCCTGGGGCTCAGCTGCATACAGGTTGAAGTGCTTTGCCACCTGAACAGCAATTGCAAATACACAGTGAAATGTGAAGATGATCCCAGGTTTGTTCGAGATCATTTGCAGAGAAAAGTTTGACTCTTTTCTTTGACTTTGAATATTCTACAGCCTTGTGTGGGCTGTGTGTGAGAAAGTATACACAATCACAGAATGGTTTGGGTTGGAAGGGACGTTGAAGACCATCTAGTTTCAATCCTCCTGTTGTGGGCAGGGACACCTTCCACTAGAACAGGTTGCTCAGAGCTCCTTTCAACCTGATCTTGAACACTTGCAGTGTTCAAGGGGCAAGTGATGGGGCAACCACAGTTTCTCTGGTCAACTGTTGCCAGGGCCTCAGCACCCTCACAGCTAAGAATTTCTACCTAATAACCAGTCTAAACCCACCCTCTGCCAGTTTAAAGCCATTTCCCTTTGTCCTGTCACTATATACCCTTGCAAACAGTTCATCTCCAGAGTTCTTGTAGGCTGCATTCAGGTATTGAAAGGCAGCAGGTTTGTCACAACTGAGGCATTTTGATCCAAGTTTTAATATCACTTGAAATCAGAGCAGGGTTTGCCATGTCACACAGGATCACAAAGCATGTGCATGTTCTGGCATATGTTCAGCCTTTGGAAAACTGCATTTATAGATTGGGGGAAGCAAGTTTCTTTGGGTGAGCTGACCGTCATTATAGGTTATGGCAGCCCTTCCCAGACCACTGGCTCAAACAGGAAGGGAGAGAGACGTCTGCCCTGTCTTCAGTTTGACAAACCAGTCTCGTCACAGTGTTTTGCTGCACAAACCAACACCCAAAATAGCCCCATTCTCGTGTGTCGGTTTATATTTGCAATTATACTTTGCAAGGGGAAGAAAACTATGTTAATTACATTTCACAGAAGAAACATTCCTCCTGTGCTTTCCTAGAATGCCTGTAGGGAGATTGCTATGTCGAAATAAAAACCCAAACAAATAAACCAGTAGTTGTTTTCATTGGAGAGCCTGATTTCCACCTTGCTGCTTATTAGAGTAGGGCCTGTGCTGCCGACGATGAGATTTTCTGGAGAGTAAGAGCTGGAAAACCTGCACAAAGAATTGCTCCCGCTGGGCACAGGCCCTGCACGATGACAAGGTGTTCTTAGGACGTCGGGAAGTGCTCTTGCAGAGGAAAGAGCAATGACAGTGCATTCAGAAAGGATTGGGGAGATATTGTTGCTTTTTAAAATTTTTTCGTAGCCATGTGTTTCTAATCCATTTTCCATCCGTGGTTCAGCTGCTTTGACCATTTCAGAGTCACTGGGACTCACTGGGAGAAGAAATAATATTTCCAGAAAGCCACAAAATATGCATGCAGCCTAGTGGAGCTGGGAAAGCTCGTGTATCCCTAGAAGTCACAGATAGGTTTGCCATACAGTAAAGCAGATTTCTTGGGCAGCAAAACATAAAACTGCAGGAGGGTGAGAAGCTAGTGCTGTGGGAAGGCTTTCCCAGCTGTGAGCATAAGGGTACTGGAAAAACCTCACCAGCAGTGCCATCAGGCTTATCTTTGTTAAAATCAGAATATAACTTGTAAATATGAGTACTGGAGGGGATGGAATAGAATTGATAATTGTGAGCCAGGCTGCTGTGTTTATACATGGCTGAATTGTGTAAACGGCCAGAATAATCTCTTCTCTGGCTGCAAAAACCAAGGGGAAATCCAAAGCCTGTATATAATTTAGTTCTTAGTGCTGCAAATAGGTGGTGTAGCTAGTGCTTATCAAGTGAATTTATGGAAAGTAGCTTTAACACAGAATTACCCCAGTTCAGGAGGAATAACTGCATTTGGCCAAATGCAAGCTGATAAACTTAGTATATCTGAAGTTTGTCCTTCAGTCTGATGTGTGCGGGAGGCTCAGGGTAAAAGATGGTCTGTTTTATCTTTTAAAATCCACAAATCCTCATCCTCTGGTTTGTATCATCTTTACACTGCAGTAACTGACTCTTTTATTCTGCCTGTATTAGAAGCTCAGGACTGGCAGAGTTGTCAGATTTCCAGGAAAGATCTTCTGGGTATTGATCTGGACCCCTTGGATAGCCCCAGCAGCTGTGCCACATGTAACAAGGGAGACCACAGGCTTGCTTTTGCCCCTGTAAATTGCTAAGCAGGGATGGGATACGGAAGAAGCAGACAGGCTAATTGTCAGCAGGACATATCGTGGTGAAAGGGGAGCAGCCCTGCTGTCTGAAGCTTCAATTTGCAGCATCTGTGTAACAAAAAGAGCCTCTCTCTTTCCCTGCCTCCAGTGTACAATCATGTGCAAACATAGCTGCTCTCCACTGAAGTCTGTTGAAGTCTGTTGAAGAAAGACATTGAAAATCTACAGCCAGGGAATGCAATTACTTGGCTGGGTTAATTCATGATATTTTTTTCTTTTTTTCCTGTTTTGCCTCTATTTTTCCTTGATTTCCATGATGATAATGTTGGTAAATCAATGTGTTAAGACAAATGCTAGCACAACTGGAGTTCAGAGTGAGCTTTCAGTATCTCTTAGGCACCTGTACCTCTCATTTGTGAGCAGTATCAAGCCGGGAGATAATAAACAAAATGAGCAAATTATTGTTACATCAAGATTTACAGTGCCTGCTTTTTAAAAAAATGTGTTTAATAGTCTTTATCCAATAACTGGACCTGATAATTATATGATCACTAAGAGAAAACTTGTGCCCATACAGTAGCTTTGCAAGATCAGAGCCATAATTAATGTTATTTTTGCTGAAAATTATTTGCCACATACTATAACATCAGCGTGGGAAGGGTGGGTATGGGAGACATGAAGCTAAATGCAAGGCTACTTAAAAAATGCCTTGCTATGATTGTTTGCATTTCTTATTATTTTGCTGGGTTTTGTCACCGTTATTTTGCTGATGTTACTCTGTTTAAATTATCATTGGAATATCTACAATACGCCTATCATCTTAGGACCCCAGACAAGCCAGCAAGCATGCCTTGTAACTTGTCTGTAAAGCAGCAGTGTTATATCCCAGCAATGACACTCCTGGCACTGCCCAAAGGAGAACAACGGTTAATATTCCCTGGACAACCCACCTCCTGTTGCCCTTGTTCTGAGGCTTCCTCCTGCCTTTCCTCTTGTAGAAATACGTGTCAAATGGGACTACAGCTGTGTTTCAGTGCTCTCTCTCAGGACACCAGCTACCTAGAAAATAGGTAGGATGAATGAATCTGCTGACCTGAAAGACTGGAAGGTCTACAAGTCTGCACTGTTAGGGTAGAGCAGAAGTAGGACCTGTCAGGGATGGGGCAGACCGAGTCCTGTGGGATGAGACTGCATCAGTGCCAATGAAGGTACAAGTGTCAGGGTTCCTATAGTGCTTCCTTCAGGGCCTGGGATGCCATAATAAAAACTTTTCAGCCCTGCTGAGGGCACAGAGTAGTCTGCTGACAACCTGCCTCCTGAGATCTTCATTTCCCAGTCTGGCTCAGCCCATGTGTCTCCGCCCTGCTCCTGCCCTGCCTGAGGTGAGACCAGCTCAGCTCCAACCCACAGTCGAGCTTCCTCATTTTGCCTAATCAATTGCTTAGATGAGATCTAGTCTGTGTTTCAACACCAGCTATTTTGAGTACAGCAGATCAAGTTTCTCCATACAGAACGGATGTTGCTTCCCAAAATTGCCTGTCAACCTCAGTGTTCACATTTTCCATGGGTGAAGAGAAGTCATTTGACTTCTTTGTGATAAACAAGACTCCATGAGTAAAACAGCAGTGCTGACTTGTTATTTATTGACTGGTAACATTCTTCCTAATGCAGAGCTCTAATGCTGCATATGCTCCTCAAGAGTTAGTTGCCCTGTCAGCTGGCCCTTCTTATTTTTTGCTTCAGACTCTGCTGATTAACTCAGTTTCTTAGGCTTTCCTTTCGTCTAGTTAATGTATGGCTGCAGTTTGCTTCCTGCTTTGCACCCATATGCCAACCACAGCTTGCCTTTTATTCTGCCAAATTTATAGCTACATGCTCAACCAATAATCTGTCTAGGTAGCCAGTATGAATTATGTGCAAAATGTTATTTCCTAAATCTGGATGTGATTATCTCTCAACTGTGTATTTCCAAAGGAGCAGATCCCTTCCAAGGAGAGCTGGTAAGCAAGGAGGGAGAGAAGGGACTTGCCAAAAGAGTTTATGCTTCTGTGCTTAATGAAAAGAAACCTTTTTACTTTTCCTTGACACTTGTATCTGAGCTATTCAGTCTATGAATGTATCCTATTTGCTTGAAAGATTATACATTTAAGAATACCTCTCCATTTGACTTGCTGATGGTAATATCTGTCAGGTGTAATCTACTACTTCCCATTTCATAAAAGATAAACCTTAAAGTTTTAAAAATTTTAATATGCAAAACATAAGGTGAAATCACTGGGTTTGAGTGATATTCTCTATTGGCACATTTGTAGCTTGTACAAGAGGTGGTAACCCCAATAGTAATTAAATGAAGTCTACTGCCATGCAGATATCCTGGCTTTCCAAGCCAGAGCCAAAATGATTCTTTGCTGCAGCAGAGAAGCAAGGTTCCTGCAGAGCTCCCCCCTGGATGGGCTTTGCAGGAAAACAGCCTTATCCCCACCAGCCTTGAGCAAGCTGTGGGCAATCTTCCTATGATTCAGTCAAGACAGTAGAGACCTTGACCCCAGCCTGCTGATTTCTGGTTCCCCCACAAAATCAAGTCAGCTTCTCTGCCAAACAACTTCCTCCCCAAGCCCAGTGCCCAACTCTTTAATTTCCCTTCAGCAGGCCCACAGATGGGTTTTTCCTCCCACTCCACACCCTGGGGAGTGTGTCCCAGCAGTGCCTGGGACATGTTTGCTTTCACACTGACTCAGTTCTGTGTCTGTCCCACCTCAGACCACAGTGGCTCTTGGCTGAGAGTTAAGAAAACTGCTCACTACAGAAGCTGAAGCCCACGTGAAATCTGAAAGGTTTCTGATATGGAGCCAAGCTGTGTCTGAGGTCAGGTTTATTCATAGGGTCACAACATGCACAACAGCACATGCTTCCCCTGCTCCAGACCTTCTGCAGAAAAGATGCCTTGTGTACAGATAACCACAGATATGCAGGGTGGAATCCTGGCTTGCGTAATGCCCGGCACCTCTCCAAACTATCTGTTTTGCACTGGCCTCTTCCAGGAGACACTCAGAAAATGTGCCTTTGTATCTGGGATTGGTAGCAACTTTTTTTGAACTCTCTGCTCCTCATGCTGTGATCCTTGCGTGGCTGTGTGTGGGAACATTACATGAGCTGGATACGGTGTATGTGGAATGCAAAGTCAAGGCTGCTGTGTGATAAGGGTTCCCGGGACACCGTTAGGGCTCTGTCATGATCATCTCACTTACGCACAGAAGCAGTGTATGAGTGACTGCAGAGGAGTTGGCCCATCTTTTTCTCTCTTCTCTGTCCTGCTGTGCTGTGATCTGCTCTGTTTCTTGCACAGAGGGGGTGGCTCTCTGTGCTTTGCCAGCAGAGCTTCATGAAGATGCAACTGGAGGGGTGCAGGGTGTGTGGAATTATTCCCATGGGGCCCTGCCAAAACTCCCTGCACTAGGGACAACAGGCATCTTGTGACTTTCCAAGTTTCACAATGCAGAGCAAGAAGACACTATTCTTTCCATACCCATTTTGCATACTCAGATTTTTCCGTTAGTGTTCTTTCTCAGTAAGGGGAGAAAAATTTGCAGTAGGATAGGAAAGAGGGAACTGAGCAGGGGAGAGACAGAGAGAGAGGGAAACAACTGGTCACAAAATTTTTGCAATGCTTGTCTGGAAAGCAATCTTCTGTAAAGCTATTCCCCACCATCAAAACCCCCTCAGCACTCAGACTGTGAGCCCTGAGCTGGCAAACTGTTGATTGCTGTCTTATGAGTATATAGAGGATTTAAGCACATGCACCTTGCATGCTTTCCTTCATCCTGGAGCATTATCTCTGAAGTAGTGTTCAGGCTTCAGAGCCAACAGATTGAGCTCAGCTCCCACTGAGATGGGAAAGTCTCATCCTCCCATTCACCAAAAATTGATTTTTGAGGGTTACACACTTTACAGAATGACACAGTTATGAAAACATGATGTACACCAGGTATTCTTTCACTGGTTGGTTTTGTTTCTAGTAGTAGTTCAGACTGTTACTGTGTTTATTATTTTTCAATTGAAATAAATGCAATTCTTTTCCTGTCAATTCAGAGCTGAAGCCCAGCCACAAACCCAGCACTGAAATATCTGTTGTTTTGCTCTTCACTCTGGTAGCTTTGATGATCTGAAATAACCTAATGTTTCTGTGCTGATTTAATCCCTCTTGCTAAATGGACTTCAGCATTAAAATACATTAATTTCAATGGGGGAAAAAAAAAGATCTGGAAACTTTTTTCTAGTTGGCTGTAAAAGGGGAGGAAACATCAGTAGGGCTCCATTTTAGCAAGTTACAGGCAGCTGGACTGTATTTATGCTATAGCAGGAGCAGTCACTTGCCTCTCTGAAAGCTGGGATCTGTCTGAGGTTGTCCAGACTCCAGGATTTGTGGGCCACAGCTGTATGGCAGTCTCTCAAATACTAATTTTATTCCTCACTTTCCAGAGCTGTTCCTAAAAATGCATTTGAACAGGTAGTGACTAGTTCCAGAAGTCAGAGACAAGTGAGTGGGCTCTTTAAACAGAGGGAGATAAGGACAGACCAACACTGTGCAATGTGTCAGAGACTGGCACTTTATAATATGCTGTCAGCCTCTGCTAGGGTTGTTTCCCAGAAAGTCTCTGTTCCGTTCCAATTAATCACCTACTGCAGCTCTAGGGCAGTGTTGTGCTGAGTTCTGTGACTCCTCCAGGAACTGCTAGGGCTGACTCCGGGAAAGTGAGAGACTATCACTCCTTTTATTGCTCTAAGTGGTGCAAAGCAAAAGATACACAGCTGAGCTGCAAAGGTCAAATATGACCCCCTGCTCACATATGTAAACAAATCTCTGTTGTCATTTCTTTATCAAACTGATCTAATGCCCATATCCCTTCTGCATACCAAATACTCTCCTGGGCCTGGACACAAACATTGTGGCAGTCTGTGTAGTCTATTTGAGAGGCAGAAGGGTTTGTTTTGGTTTTTTTTTGGGTCTACCTGCTGCTGAATGTAAGCTTTTCCTCACTTTTGAAGCATAAGTTGGGAAATTGTAAGGGCTTTGGGGGATATATTATACTGGTTGACATGCTCAGTTTCCGAAGAGCATTTTATGGTGGCAATGCAAGAAAGTTTTGCTTTTCATCTGTCTTTCATCTTTACTAAGCCTGCTTTTCTTTGGGATATTCTGATTGCAAAACACTACTTTAGAGCATTTTTAATGCTGCTGAGGAAATTAGCCTCTTTCTCCCAATCTTTGCCATCTAGAAGATGCTGCTCATGTCCACCTCTAGACTTGTTTTTTGGTGAATGAAACTAAACAAAAGCCAGCTGTTCTGAAAGACTGAGCACTGAGGTCACTGCAGGCAGGCTGGGATTTCCCATGGCAGCCAGAGGTATGGCTAGGCATCACAGTGTTGTCCCAGCTCAGGATCTTAGGTAGGTGCTGAGGTTGCACAGGGAGGCACTGATACAGCTTCTGGACAACACAAATGGGCAGCCTAACCACATGTTTCCAACACAGCCCAGGATGGAAGGAATTGTGGTCAAAAGCTTTGTTTGACAGGACAGACAAGGAGAAAATATCACCTACATGCAACAAATTACAGCCTGTCAAAGTCATGCTCTGCACAGGCCCTGACATCTCTTGAAAGCCAAAATCATGTACCCTCCCACCTGTACAAATTCAATCCAGTTGCTTCTGCTGTGCCACCAGCAGACAAGTGTTTTCTCCAGAATTAGGCATTTTAATGTGGGGAGTGAAAATGGTGAAAGTTCCCTCCTTTCTGCCCTGCTTGTTCCTTATCTCTGAGATGACAAGAAACACTACCAAGGCAAAGGATTTCTCAGCTAGGCAAAATGATGTACAGGATGAATAACCACATAATAATAGGCATGAGACAAGTGCTAAATTTACTACAGCTCTGTACTGGCTAATCTTGCATAAAATGAAGACATTTAGTAATAACTGTCACTTCATGTCCTGCTTCTGAATATCCTGCAAAACATCCCTGTTGTTCCTTAGTTCTTACAAAATCAACCATATAGCTTTGGCAACATGCTCAAAAACACTGACATCTCCCAGCACATTGGAAATAGCAGTTGTTTGCCAGAAACAACTCCCTGGGGGTCACACAGAGTCTCTGCTGGGAGACAAGTGTTCCAGGTTCTCACAAAACATTTGCCTTGAGGTGCCACAGTGATAATTGACCTGTACAGGAATGTCTGTAACAAACTGCAGGAAAGCTCTGTTTCTAATGGCTCCATCAGCATGACTGATTACTGCTGCTAAACTTGGTGAAACAGGTTGTTTACAAGTCCTGACACAATACGTATTTTGCTGAAAGCCTGATACACAGTAATACGCCATTATGCAGATTGCAAGTGTTGGTTTTGGCCAAGCAGCAGCTCTAAAGGATCTTTCAGCATAATGTTGTTTTTCAGTTCTGTGTCTCTTGATGAATGGTTTGTAGGGAAAGTAGGGTTTTTGGGCTTAAATTTTGATCCAGGGTGTGGACAGGAGGGCAGGATGCAGCACAGCCAGTCCCACATCCAGTGGTGTGAGCCATGGAGCTTCACTCTGTCTCAGTTTCTTGCTCTGTCAGACGGAAATAGTTTTTTATTGATGGCCAAGTCTGGTGTTTGGGATCAAAGGTCCTTGGCTACCTAAGGGCCTGGCTTGGGGTTCCCTGGAGTCAACAGCAGTGGCCTTTTGAAGCTGCCCTAATAACTACCAGCTACTGCATGATGCTCCAGCTGACACTTCCAAAGAGCACCCACTTACAGCTGCAGTCCTGTACCTGCATTGAAGGGCTTCAGTAAACTGGTTCCCAGCAGCACCGAGCTGCAGGTACAATGGGAGATGGTCAATCTGTCTAAACCTGCTGAAAACCTACTTACTGGGGGCCTTTTTGATGGAAAAATCTTTCCCAAGCTAGTATATAACAATGGTCACATAGCTCAAAAAATAAAAGCTAGGATAGTCCTCATTTGGGTGGCTCTTTACATGCAGAACTACTAATGATATACTGTATACAATCTTTTTATCTAATTCTCCCTCTGGGATATAAGGACCCTTTATTAAGTAGACTAAGTTGAACTTCAAGCTGTTGCTGATCTCAGCTCAAAAATATAATTAGCTAAGTCTGTGTGATGATGTGGTGGGGAGGTACTGAGCTAATGTGGGTATGTTACTCATGATGTCTCAACATGCTGCAGAAGTGTTAATAAGCACAGGATAACTGGTACAACCAGGTGGCTCTTGTCTGCTTGACCTAGGACACTGCAAACACTGGCTGGGCATCAGAAATGAGAAGAAAGATAAGGACTTGGAAACAGTTATAAATTTTCTGCCTTTGGAAAGGGCTGTTTGGAATGTTTTCATTTGAATGACGCCTCATTGTCCTTCTAAAGAAACACCAAATGTAAGTCTCTGAGAGTCCTCCAGCACATCCCAGCTGATGCAGAATCAGTCCAAAGTTATGGCCATCCAAGCAAGGCACTGCCACAATGAATCTGTCACCCATCAGCAGGGCCAATGCACGGCTCCATAGCAGACGTGGAATTTCATCCCATGATGTCCTTTGTTTTCCAATGCTAGTCAGTGCACTCCTCATGCTGGAGCTGTTTGTTGTTGTTTTTAGGTTTTTGTTTAGCTTGAAAAATATCTGGCATATGGTCTCTGAAAAGGGTTCTGAAACAGATTTGATGCAGCAGACAGCTGTAGCAGATGACTTCACCAAACAACCCAAGAAAGGAGCTAGAAGGAATACAAATTAATAGAAAAGGAGTGAGAATTCCTTGCAATTCCTCATAATGGTGCACAAACCTTTTTTAATTAGACTGTCATTGGCTCTTGTATACCTTCACAAACAAGTTCCTGCAGAATGTCTACTGAGACAATTGGTACTACTAATTTTTTTTTTTTTTAGCCAGGTCAGACTAAAAAATGCAAAAGGCCACATTCTGCACCATCTCTGCAATTCCTGTTGCACCATGCATACCCTGGAGAGAAAGCCTACAGATTTGTGGAACCATTAACACCTTTTTGGTGAATTTTATGTTCAGATTTATTTGCTCCAGCACACATTAGATATTCCCACCCCCTGCAGAACAGGGCACAAAAGATTTCTGGGAAGCTGGGCTCTGCAAAAGGAGGACATATGTGCCCTGAAGCCCTCCTACACCATAACAAACATTGTGCATTCAACAGACCTGCTGGTTAATGATCTTGCCCATAAGTAATGTTTTAACCTTAGGGTGGTTTTTGTTTGCTTCAAAAGCCACAAAGCCAAAGAGGAAGTGTAGGAGAACGTGGGCAGGACGGTGGCCAGGAGCCTCATGACCTCATCTTTTTCCGCCACATGCGGATTGGTGGCTGTGCTTGGGACAGGGTTTAAATTCCCCGAGGCCAGAGATGTCAAGCAGTCAGGGAACGAGGGGAGAAAGCCAGAACTGCTGGGAGACAACTGGCTGGAGCTGCTGCTGGGATCACTAAGAGTGCTCTTGTTGTCGCTGACTCCTCCAGCACCAGAAAAGGTAATTTTATTTTGCTTTTTTACCTGACACATGCCAATCCGTCTAAAGCTTTAGTCGAGGAAACATTGAGCAGATCTTTGAAAACTGCTTCACTGGGCAGAGGTGTTTGATATTTCTCTGTGGAAAAAGGTGTGCTTCTATAGGAGCAAGGTTGCTTTAGCAATGCAAGGTACTACACATGATCACAGTTCTAAATTTGTGTGCTGATAGAGGTTGGGAGGTGGTTACTGAAAACCCTGCCACTAAATCATGTGCTGGAAATTCAAAGCTGGTGCTTGAACACAGAAAACTTTCTCCCTCATGTAACCACTGCCTGGCAGTGTCCCTGTTTCTCCTGGCAGGCTCACAGTTTGTGCTGCACAATCCTGAATGGATGGAACAGCTGCCCTTCTCTGTGAAACTCAGAATTGTATTATCTGTATTACAGTGTCCTGTCTCAGCCTTATTAATGCATTCTAAATGTCCTAAGGAACTTGCTTTCCTGCTATGATTTACCAAGTTTTTAAATGTCTCTTGTTCATCAGTAAATTGATTTACATTCTCAGGGATATTCCTTATTCTGGGAACTGGTCTGAAGGCACTGAAATTTACTGTAGCTCAGCACCCTCCTAATTTCAGCAAGAATCAGTTATTTATTAAATTGCTAAAGCTGCAATATGAGCAGATATGTCACTTCATCTCTTGTTTAGAAACACAGGTTATTTTGTTCAGACTTCTGGAGGGGGAAATATAGGTCTATCGATAAAAGCAGTTTATGTTCATATAAACTGACTTTACTCTGCAACTTGAGTTAATAGACTTAAAAACTAGTTTTAAAATATCTGACAAGGGAATCCAAACTCTTTGGAGAGTTTTCCTTAACTTGGCTCTTTGGAAAAAAAAAAAAAGTTAAATGAATGAAAATAAACCAAAGCTGATGCTTATAACACTTAGTTTTTCACAAAGCTTTTCCTTTTTCTGTGCATCAGTAGATGACAGAGTCAGTTCACCTTTTCAGCGTGGCTATTCTCACCACTGCTCAGCTCTTCTCAGGACTAAAGTTTTAAAATTCTTGTAGCTTTTGAATTGTTAAGTCATTACAAACCATCTGGGTGGGGCGTGGTGATGGAAGACAGAGGAAATAAAATTAGCATGAGCAGGTTGAATCCATAGCACAGACCTGTTCTCAGCACAGTGAAGTACACCAGGAGAAAGGAAAAGCCTGTAGGATTTTTGTGGTATTTTACCTTGTTGACTCACCATTCCAAAATATTTTCTAGGTAAAACATCACAATGAAGGTGGCAGTTCTGTGTTTATGCCTTATCAGCATCACTGCTGCATGGCCAGTGAGTAAACCACAAACACATATCACCAACCACTTGCATGAATTCCTTTGCATATTAGCAAGGAATAGTGATAAATGCTTTTTCTCTTTTTCCTCTCCAAGGTGATTCAATCCAAGCAGCATGCCGTTTCTGCCAGCTCTGAAGAAAAATATGTAAGCTCCTTTTGTCCTTCTATTAATTTTCTTTAATAAATACCCTTTGATTTTTTTGTTTCCTCCAAAAACACATTTGGTGGTACTTGTTCTATGGTGGTAGATACTTGCAGAACATACCCTCACCTGGCTGTTATAAGCCAGTTTCAAAGCAGAGAGCCACTGATGTCCACAGATTTTTTCCTGTGTCATGTGCCCTGGTTGTGGACTTTCTTTAGTTTCATTTTTGGACCAGCACTGGAAATATTCTTTTTTTAATGAAAAATGTGTTAGCTGGCAGTTAAAAAGAGGAAAGGACTGCAGCATGGCAGAACTACTACAACCCACATTTGTTAGTGTGGATCAGATGACAATACTGGGTGTTGGAAGAGCACTTTAATCCAATTTCCTTGATTTTTTTTGAGTGATGTAAGTGAACTGCATTATTTTTACATATAACTATTTGATTTATACTCCATTATCAGCTTCTACCCATGTAAAATCAATTCTTTGCTCTGAGAATCAGCTATGGCATTTAGTTTAGAGCCTTCACGATGTGGGAGATAAATCACCACCCAGAAAAGGATCTGAGAATTTGCAGAAACAATGGTTCTTAGATATAACTCCAAATTCCCCTCAACAAAAACAATCTGGAGAAACTGATCTGAAATTCCCCAGGCTCTGCCAGTGGAAGATGCACATCTATATATTGTTTAGGTACAATGTTCATCTGGGATCATGGCTTGTTCTGGGTCCTCTTCCTACTGCAATGAATGAATAGCTGAGGACATGGAAAAGGAGCATGTACTGCAGATGACAAATCTGCCTGAAAACGGAGGCTGGGATGCAGGCAGCTTTAACCCCTCCCTTTTATTTTCTCTTGAAGGACTCCAGGAGCCATCACTTGCACAGATACCACAACGACCATGTGAATTCTCAGTCTCAGGAGAGTCAGGAGCACCCACAGAGTGACCTGGCATCATCTCAGCAGGTACAGCCAACTAACTGGAAGAGAAAGCAGAGCATCTTTCAATGTCAAGATTTGCAAGCTATGATGAAGTGCTTAAAGAATAGTTAACATGCTGATCGGCCCTACTGTATGTGCCTTTGTGTACTAATAGTGAATTTTGTGTTGCTTTCAGACTCTTTACTCTTCCGAAGAAAGCGTGGATGTCCCAGAACAACTGGTAAGCATTTTGAAGTGCAAAATATCAGCTGAATGCTGCAGGGCAGCCAGGCTGTAGCAGCTCTCATTTTCCTCAGCCACCTGCAGTTCTTGCAGTAACAGTAACATCTCCCCTGAAATAAAACAAGGTTCTAGGCAGGGTGAGGTGAATTCAGAGCAATGTCTGCACGTAGCTCCTCAACAGTGCATAAACCCTGGGTGAACAGGACAGATACCAGTCTGCACCTCTCCCATCTGCGTTCTTTTGCCTGATGCATAATAAATGTTTTCCAGCACTTTCCTGAAGTGTCAAGCAAGAGCCAGGAAGATGTGGATGATGACGATGACGATGATAATGATTCCAATGATACAGATGAATCCGATGAGGTTGTCACGTTTCCCACAGACATTCCAGTAACTGTGCCATTCCCCACTTTCCCTTTCACCCGGGGAGACAATGCTGGCAGAGGTGACAGTGTGGCCTACAGGATGAGGGCAAAAGCTGCCCTGTGGAAGTCTAGAAAACTCCGCAAAGCTGCAAAAAAGGTAAATAGCACCAAGGAGTGGTACCCATGTTTTTGGAAATGGATAGGGAACTTGAAAACTGACGTGTGATTTTATGGAAGTCAGTTTTGAAAATAATTGATATGGGGAAAGGAGGCATAAGTGAAGGAATGTATTTCCTTTCTCTGGATGCCATAAACTGGGGGTCTTGGTGGCTGCCGAGGCAGGAGTGCAGCCTCTGCTGCAAGCTGTGCAATACTGCAATATGCACTATCATGGCATAATTGCACACATGAAATCTGAGGTCAGGATCAAATGCAAGTTTCTCATAATGTGAAAGGTTCATTTAACTCCATAGAAGACCAGAGGAGAGGCAAAGGTGTATCATGCAGGCTCTGAGCATCCCCGCAGCCCAAGCAGCCTGCTTTAGTGCAGCACTTGCTGGAGCAATTGCTCAGGAGTGACAATGGCTCTTGTTCTGCACGCTAACACAGCTCATCTACGATGCCACTGAGGAAGATGAGAGCGACGTGGATGCAGACAGCCAGCGCTCTGTCTCCCGGGAGGATTCAGCTTCCCGCCGCTCCCTGGGGAAGCACGCCAGCAGCCTGCTATGGTCTGACCGGAGCCACGAGCAGGACAGCGACCCGCGGGACCGCAGCGTGGAGAACGACAGCCGGCACAAATCCGACAGCCGCGAGGCACAAGGCGACAGCAGCAAGTCTGGTGTCAGAGGGGACAGCCACTCGAGTGTGGAAAGCAGGGAGAGAGGGGACAGCCAGCCCAGTGTTGAAAGCGGGGAGAGAGGGGACAGCCACTCGAGTGTGGAAAGCAGGGAGAGAGGGGACAGCCAGCCCAGTGTTGAAAGCAGGGAGAGAGGGGACAGCCACTCGAGTGTAGAAAGCAGGGAGAGAGGGGACAGCCAGCCCAGTGTGGAAAGCAAGGAGAGCCGGGACCGCGTGTCCGCCGAGTTCTCTGACATCAGCAACCAAACCGTGGAGAGTGCCGAGGATTCTCAAGATCGTCACAGCATCGAAAGTAACGAAGTCACCCTTTAAAGGGAGGCAAAAATAGTATTTCCCTTCTTTTTTTCAATCGCTACCTATGGGGAGCGGGGAGCGGCTTCATTTCGGGGAACTCTTTGTTAATGTGGTTCGCGTGGTGCCTTTCGGGGTTCGGGGCGGTCCGTGACCCGGTGGCCCCCGGGGCTGTCCCGGCGAGGCTGTGCGACACCCGGGGCGAGGGTCGCCCCTCGGGCACGCTGCTCTCTGCGCTGCCGGGCGGTGTTTTGCTGTAACGGGACTTAAATAAAAACACAAAACCCTGTACCTGCCTTGCTGTTTACTGGGACTGAGGGCGGCGGGGGGAGCTTTAATACCTCTCTTTCTTAAAGTGATGTGAAAAAGGTGTTCCCCCAAATCTACCCGGTACACGCCCTGCGCGGGGCTCCGGCCGCTCTCACCGAGGATGAGCGGGACTCCGAACGCCCAGCGCCGGCCCCCGCCCCGCTACCGCAGGGGCGGTCCGGGGCTGCTTTGGGGGCGTGGGAGGAGGAGGGCGGGGAGGAGGTCCCGGCCGCCGCT
>VZRZ01005482.1:25601-104869 GCA_013398175.1 Climacteris rufus
GGCCGAGGGGCCGGGCCGCCTCCCGGGGCCGCCCGACGGAGCCGCGCCCCGCAGGGCGGCCTGGGCCAAGCGCCTGGCGCGGAGACTGCGAGGTGAGAGCCGCGGCCCCGGCCCCCCATCCCGAACCCCGAACCCCGACCGGCTCCGGCGGCGCTGTGCCGCTTCCTGCGTGCTGCCGAGTTGTGGGTAGTCCCTTCTGCCTGTCGTCCACCCACCCCTCTGCATCCTGTCCTGTTTTTCCTCTGCCCGTGTTCTTTTCCATCCATCTTTTCTAATCGTGTATCTTCTGGTTCCCGTCCCGGTTGTGCCTCTCAGCACACGCAGGTGCACCCACGCCTCTCCTTCCTTTCCCCACCTCTCTCCCTCAAAGGTCTGACTCCTGGCTGCTGTCTAAGACACTCCCGCACGGGGCAAGTTTAGTTGTTGGACATTAGGAGGAATTTCTTGACAAAAAGGGTGACAGTGTAATGGTCTGCCCAGGGAGGTGATGGAGTCACCATCCCTGGAGGTGTTTGAGGAAGGACTGGACGTGGCACTCAGTGCCGTGGTCCAGTTGATGTGGTGGTGTTCGTCTGTAGGGTGGACTCGTTCTCAGAGGTCTTTTCCAACCTAATTCTTTGATAATTCCTATCCTATTCTAATCCTAATTCTTTGATTCTATGATAGTTTCTGGATGTATGTGGCTTTCTGACCCAACACTAGGACTTCGGAGACTTGGAGCAGAATGCTTGTCCTTCCTTAAAGCTTACTGCATTAACTCTCTGCTGAGCTGGCCTTGTACAGGGTTGATTTGACACAGCAGAGAAAATGCTGGACGGGGTGTTCTTTGGATTTAGGGTTGTGGGAACACATTGAAAAACCCTCATTTCTTTTCAGAGAAGCTTACAATTTCCGCATCAAACTGTGAGGATTTTAAACAGAGTGCTGGTTTAAGTGTCAGATAACATCTTTATAAAACTGCAGGAAAAGTAAATCATATTTAGAAAAGAAAGTTTCTTCTTCTGAAATGTGGATTTTCTGAAGTGGTAGGTTGTACTGGTACTGGCTGCCACAGCATCAGTGGAACTGTCAAAACAAACTTGACTCAAAGCAAGGATTTGTACCTTCTCTTTGATTTCCATGTGCGTTCAGAGATCATTTGCTGTAATGATTTCTCTGGCTTTGGCTGGATCACGCCAAAATAAATCCTGCTTGAACATTGCACTGTCTGACTTGTATGCAAGATTGTATTGGGATGGTGTTCAGTGACCCAAGTCACTTCATAACAAACCAGAATGACCAGAAAAAATTACCAGTAATAATTGTGTTAGATGTGAACTGGCACTGCTCTGCTTACTTTAGTCTGTCACTGACACGTGTAATTGCCTAGGAAAGGAGCTGCTTCACATGGAGAAAGTTAAGTCCTTTTATAAAAACTTTAAGTAGACTGTTCAGATGCTCCCTTCATTTTAGTTGTTGCCAAGAAGGAACCTGCTGTGTCTGTTTTTACCTGTGGTGAAAAATAACAGTGTTTGTACATGAGGTGAGTGTGAGAGTGACGTAGTTATGTTGCTGCTGTTTGGTCTCTGCTATGATTTGTGCAGTAGTACTCAAAACAGATTATCCACACTAGGACTGATTTTAGTGCTGGTTTCTGAACCATTTTAAACCTGAAGTCAGAGCTTAATATGTCACTTATGTAAGGTCAGAGTATCTGCAGATGGAAAGGAAGTCCATCAGACAGATTGACTACCCACCATGAAATACCTTTCTAACAAAGGGCTTGGCAAAATGATTTGTTGGATCATCTGTTCATCTGCATCTACAGTTTAGGATTTGTTTTGGGTGGAGGAAAGATGCTTATTTTTAGTATTTTTTAACAGTTTTTTGTTTGTTTGTTTTCAAGCCTGTATGTACAATATTCGCTTTGTTCAGCTGAGCAAGCAGCAGAACCAAGAACTGGTTTTTGGTGAAGCTTTGTGCTGTGCTGGGCAGAGTGAGTGCAGCTGAGCCTTCAGTGGCATCAGCATCAAGCAGATGTTGCCAGAGGTATCCTGGCCCTGCTCTGATAGACAGATCCCTTGCCTATCCTGCTGCCTAAAAGCAGTGTATTTTGGGCTGGAATGGCCAGTTTGGAAGCTGATGTGCATCTGTAGCTTGAACTTCTAATTTCTGCCTTCAGACAGAAAGATGAGGACCAGCCTTGACATGGTAACATTATGCATCCTTTCAACTGGTGTGATCTCTTTTCTGCTGGGCATGAGCCACTTAATCTAGTGTGTGCTGTGAGGGAAATGGTTGCAGAGGTACATGTTCTTGCAGTGCAAGAAAACAAAAAAATATTTTCTGTAACTGCCATGAATCAGGCTGCCTCTTGCTGTTTGAGACTGTCATTGTACAATGGTAGTATTCTATTTTTAGCTGTAAAATGAAAAAACTTGGAGTCATGTTCTAGGAATGTGCAGAGTGATTATTATCCACAATTTCTGTTGATTTCTGGTCTGCATCTATCAGCAAGTGTAGGTAGCTAAAGTTACTGTAATAGACAGATCCTTTTCTGGCTCTTTGATGAGGATATTGCCATAAATTCCTGGGCACAGTGAATGTCTGGGTGTGACGTTGGTGCTGTGGAGGTGCTGCAGGGTGCTGTACTTGTCTGGGGAATAAGGTAACACCTCTGAAAAATGAGATCCCTGTGCTGCACAGTGAAGGGGCTGATTGCAAGCCTGAGATTATTATAGGGCACTTGAAGGATAACTGGGGGTTTTATATTGGAAAGAACACTCCACAGTTCTTTTGACATTCCATGGATATCCATGAGGACGTTTGAAGACTGGAAAATGGTACTCAGTTTTATTCCAAAACGACTGCATGAAAGTTGGCATGGATTTATTTAATGAAGTTCCATCTCACTAGGCAGACTTCAACAAGAGGGATTAATTCTTTGGATATCACAAGTGACAGTGTTACCATTGCCACTCGTTACTGAAGGATATTCAGTGACAGCTTACACTTTACTTGCTGTCAGTTATGAAAGAAAAATGCAGAGAGGATTTAAGGTGTTGGGGTTTTGGTAATTGCAACTGTTGGGGAAACTGTACCGGGAGTTACTAAGTGAATAGAAAGTCAACTGCTTCAGACTATCAGTATTTTAGGTTCTTCTTTTTGTGCATTCTTTTCAGGTTCTAACATGAGTCTCTGTGGAGTGGTTTTAGTCCACTGGTTTTGCAGATCTCTTCAGGAAACATCCATATGCTGAGAGGAGAAGAGGGGATGACTATTCTCCTCTGTTAAGGAGAAAGATATCAGAAGTTTTGATGGGTAAAAACAAAGACTGTTTCCAGAGCCAGGCTGGAAAGGTAATCCTGGCCTTTAGAGCTGTATTTGGTCACCCAGTGCTACTGTGTCCATGTGTGTGTCACTACTGATGCATGTTGGACAGTTTTTGAAAGGTTTTTTTAGTTATTGTTAAATGAAGCAACCACATACCCTTCCCAGTCGTTCATTCATTGTTACTTTCATGAAGAGTGCATCATGACATTTCTACATTTTACTGAGTTGAGCTGTTGCAGGCTCTGTACCTGTCAAGGGAATGTGAAATAAGGATTGTGAGACTGTGTTTTGTTGTTGTTTTCAGACAAAGCATATTTGCCTGAAGGTCACTTTCCTCTCCTTCCCCCAGGCTCATTCTTTCCCCAGAATTTCTGTGCAGGCAGCTTAGTTGGTGATATGTACCTCGGCCTGAGCTCTTTCAGAACTTCAGACTTTGATATCAATCTGAGTTACTTTATTTGCATTCTCTCCCTTATATTCTTAGCTGTATTATTATATAGGCTATGTGTATATGTAAGTACATATACATCATATATATTACATGTGTGTATTCATATGTATAAATGCTTTATGTATGTATAAACAGAAAGATTTTTATTTCCTGTGCACCTAACAAGATAGACTTTTTATTGTAAGATGAAATTTCATCTATTATTTTATCATTATTTTGACAACTCTTCTGAGTTTGGGTAAGCAATTTGTGCTGCATACAGAATGACTGATTGTTAGTTGCAGGTTTTGATAAATGAAGTATGTAGATTCTGTCAAAAAGTTAATGAACAGCAAATTTATGTAAGGAAACAAAATGGTTTTGCTGCTTGCAGCAGATGTCAGCTTAAATCAAGCACTGCTTACCTTGACTGTGCTTGATGCATCTAAATCAATATTCTAATAAGGCAAAAAGGGGATTAACATCTGTATCTTGTAAAAATGTAACAGCTAATGAAAGCTCCAAGCTAGCAGATGGGCAAATTCAGAGTTCATTATCACAAAGATCACTGTATGATCTCTGGTGCTGTTTGTCTGGGTTTTTTTCTTCACTGTAACTTTCTGTTCTCTGCTGACTTGACTCCTAACGATAGTCTAATATGACAGAGTTGGAGTTTGGAAGCTTTCTGCTTCTGCTCACCACATTTCTTATTGGTGAGTAATGTGCTGACAGCCAGGACTTGGCTTTCTCTCCAGTTTAGCTCACTGGCTCTTCCAGCCTTTTCTTCCCCTCTTCCGTAATGTTTTCCTGCCTTTATTATGAGGGTTGCTAGTGCAACATAGTGCTGTGCTAGAGGCTGAATTTGTTGAGTTCTTTATTATTAGTGACTCTGTAAATGTTCTTGGATTTGTGTTTGTGTCTTCAAGAATGACCTAATGGGGAGGATTTGGCATTCTGTGTAGTTAAGCTGTAGTCTTTATCTGCAATTTTTTGAACTTGGCCTTAAAGAGCAGCTTTGTAAAAGCTCTTTTGTTTGTGGGTCTGACCCTAGGGAAGGTTGTAAGTTACTAATTAAGGAACGTGAACAGGGATTAATGCTAAAACTGTTGGTGCTTGCTGTGCCTGTGCAAGAGAAGTTTCCAGGTTTATGTCACAACTTAAAAATGTGTTAGCTGAAAGGCTTCAAGAAACATCTAACAAGTTATTTTTTTTCCTCCTATTTGCAGGTAGAGGGAAGAGCTTCCTTATTCCCATCTCTTTGTTAGCAAATAAAAGCCTGCAGCAGGCAGATTAGCCCTTTGTCTTGGTCTTACAGCAGTGGTTGCAGATTGAACCTATGCTTCATTGTCAGCTTTATAATGTGTTTTGGCTATCCCTTGTTACTGTTCCATTTCAAATTACTGTGGTATGTTTGATGGATCCAAGACTTTTTCCTGGGGAATTTGAGGTTACTTCTTTTCCATCTACTGAGAATGTAAAGGATGTTTAGAAAGGTTGACTGTTTAAAACACCTGAAAAGGATGAAAGGTTAGTGCAGTTCTATATAAGTGAATTCTTAGTTTTAAATGCTTTTTCTCTCTCGAGAAACTAAGGTCAAATTGCCTTGCTTTAAGTTTAAATGAAGAGAAGTTCCATGAAGGTAGCAGTCTGAGCATCAGCAACTGTTCCCAGATTTTTTTTCTCTTCTGTACTAGGCATAGGAAATAAGTCTGGTGATTGCTAACTGTGTTTTAAGATGGTTGTTTCTTTTAGACACTCCATTGAAAAGATCCTTTTGCTTTTCTGTTACCCTTTAGGAAGGGATCACCAAGGTTCAATAGCTTCTCTTGCTGTCTTCTTGAGAATGTCAAGCATGATATGAAATGAGTAACAGGCAAAACCAATTCAGATAATACAGTTGCTCAATTTGACAGCTAGAGTAGATGGCAGTTGCTCACTTAGGCTGCTATTGATGTTTAATTGATAACTCTTTGTTGTGCAGGGAAAGAAACCATGTAGAAATGCTCACCAAGATCCTGCTGTGTGTCTGTAGGATGTGCCTTGCCTATCTGGGAGGGGAATGTTATGATTTGGGTGTTCTAAAATTCTGTTTGACTCATGTACCCTCCTTTCATGTAGAAAGTTAAGATTACTCCTAAAGGTTTGATAATGAATATGCGTTTTCATCCATCTAACAATGCCTTTAATGTTTACAGATTCTGTCGGAGTTCTGCTGAGCTGTTCCTAAATTATTATGGTATTTCATGGATAGTTAATACTGCCTCAGGCCACATTCAGTCTACAAATGAAATTGTTCTTGCTTAAACTTAGATCAGTTTAAAATCCAAAGAAGAACCTGCAGTAGACATGACATTGAGCTTTTCTTATTATGTCCCTTGTGTATCTAGTACCAGACATCTGTGCACGTCATTATATATGTATTTTTTCCTCTTAAGGTCTGTGGGGGACAAGACTCATGGAAGAGAGCAACACCAGCAGAGAGCGGTACCTGAAAAGTGTTTTAAGGGAGCTGATCACATACATGATTTTCCTTGTGGTCCTGTGTGTCTGTAAGTACTGTTCAGCACTAATGCACCCAGTTCTGTACTGTCTGCTTGCTGTGATTCCAGAATGAAGGTTGTTTGATGTGGGAGAAGCATAAATGGGCAGTGTCTAGGACAGATACAGACACAGAACAAAGGAAAAGTGTAGTATGTTAAATATCTAGAGATCTTGCTAACCCATTAGGTTTTTTTAAAGTACTATCCTTTTGTGTTTTACACATAAGCAATAACTATAGGACAGTCTGGTCTGTGGTTTGGCCTGCCCTAGAAGAGAGCTTTCCAGAGCAGGCTAAATGCTGTGGGCAGTTCTTGTTCTCTTGTGGTTTGGAGAGTACATATTTAGAGAGAATCCAGGTATTGCACAGTCATGTGATACATTCCATGTGCCACAGCAGAAGTCTGTTCAAAATAGTTTTTGTTCTCTGGTTCCTAAAGAAAACACTTACTAAAGAAAACATTTATAAAATTTATAAATTTTATGGAATTGTCAAAACTGACAGTGATTTTTCAGTGTAGACCTAATCTTTCAGACTCCCCTGAGTTTTAGCCATAGAATGGTTTTAAGTATTTATAGGTGGTAACAATATCCATGCCAGAGACTATTGCCTCAAGCCATCTTGGTTTTGTATGTGATTTTATAATTTATGCTCTGTGGTCCTCAGCCAAATGCACTTGGCTTAATAGTGTGAGGAAAAGGAGTAACACACAGTCATTTACTTTCTGTGAGGAGTATCTCTTAAAGGCACTGCATGTCTGGAGTGGAGTTTCGTTGCCTTACCCATGGCATTCCCAGTGCCATGCAGTATCCTGGTTGACTGTCATGATCTGCTGAAGCAGAGCATAGATCTCCTGAGGCCTTAGTGCCATCTGTGTCCTATCTCCATGCATGCCTTGGACAGCATGCATGCTAAAAGTCACCTAAAAAGGCACTACCTGCCTCTCTTCAGGCTGCTGAGGAATGCCTTTGTGTTTCTTGAGGTTAGCTTTTTTGTGGAAGCATTAATAATAGAATGAGGTGTAGGAAGGAGAAGAGAGTATTTTGAACTGATTGATCAGTCTATTTCCACTGATTTTTGTATTTGAACCACAGCTGACAGATAAACACTGCTTGGTGTGAATTTTTGTTTTGAAGCTTAAAAATTCCACTACAAAATCTGCACAAGTACAACCTGATGTATTCAAAACAAACTACTTTTTTATTCTTCTTTTTTTTTTGTTCTCTTTCCCTCATTCCTTTATCTCTCATTCTTTGCCAAATCTTTTGCAGTGACTTATGGAACAGTGAGTTCCAGTATGTACTATTATACAAGGGTTATGTCACAGCTTTTCCTGGAAACACCTGTGTCAAAAACGGAGAGAACTGATTTCAAAACTTTGTCCACGATGGATGACTTCTGGAAGGTAATTTAAAACCAAGTTTTTATATCTCTATTGCTCTGTTTTGCTTGTCCTGTCATGACCTGTAAATTTAACCTGCAGGATCTTATTTCATAACGTGGTAGGGTTTGTACATGAAGATCTATCTATGTGCACAATGTGAAAGCTAAGGAGCAAAGTAGGTCTTTAGTTTGTGAAAGTTTAGAACTCATGTAATGCTGGTGGGACAGGGTGGGGCAAGGTTGTGGGATGTCTTTGGAGGACAGTAAGAGTAAGGCCTTACATCAGAAAAATTATCAACTGCAGTTTTAACACCTCCATGGAATGAAGATCTATAAAAACAGTGCTGGCAACATGCAAACTAAAATTCTGGCATCCTCCCCAGTTCACAGAAGGCCCTTTGCTGGATGGTCTTTACTGGGAGATGTGGTACAACAACAAAACCATGGCAGAAAACAAAAGCTTCATTTATTATGAGAACCTGCTCCTGGGGGTGCCTCGCATTCGGCAGCTGAAGGTCAGAAATGGTTCATGCTCCATACCTGAAGATTTAAAGGATGAAATCAAGGACTGCTATGATGTCTATTCTGTAGCTAATGAGGATACTGCTCCTTTTGGACTTCGAAATGGAACTGCGTACGTAGTACTCCTGTAGACACATATTCCTTTTTAATGTACATGTGACCCATCTATCTCAATTTTATTGGGTTAGTCAAAGGAACTTTGTAACTTCTTTCTGTGGGGGTGCATCAAAACTTTGTAGCAAACACCTCTTGAATTAAAGCATCTCTGAGTAACTGATACATGTTTTCTGGTCAGGTTTTGTTGGTGTCTGTTTTGTTAATCGTAAGCAGAAGGTGGAAAGACCAACGTGCTGTGTTTCACTTATTTCTGAACTAGGTGGACATACACCAGTGAGAAAGATTTGAATGGGAGCAGCCACTGGGGCTTGATTGCCACATACAGTGGGGCTGGTTATTACCAAGACCTCTCCAGGACCAGAGAAGTGACAGCTTTGCAGATTGCTAGTCTGAAGAAGAACCTGTGGCTGGACAGAGGGACCAGAGCAGCTTTCATTGATTTCTCTGTATACAATGCAAACATCAACCTATTCTGTGTTGTCAGGTATGAACAGAACCATGACAGTGTTCAGTTTTACAATGTGGCTTGTAGGCTTGGGTTTGTAGGCTTGTGATTGCTTTGTTTTGGGGACAGGGGTAAGTGTAGGTTTTGTGTAAAAAAGACAGACAACTGAAGTGTCATCCCTCCCTGTCAAAGAAGTGAGACTCCTCATGGAGTCTGTTCTGGCTTTCCTGGTGCTGCTTGGGTGCAGCTTGTAGGAGGCTTCTCTAGTGAGTTGGCTAAATCAAGTAAATACATGGATATACAGCATGAAACAGGCACAGATGAAAACAAATCTGTCTCTGTTTCCTTGCTGTTCCTGAAATGCTTTGAGTTTTTGTCAAAATGAATGCAGTCACATTTGAAAATTCTGTGTGGTGTCTTCTCTGAATCATATGTGGGCTTGTTTCCATTATTTAAATAATTATGTAAATAAACTCAGGCATCTTCTAGTAATGCTTCTCATCAATTCTGGTTAAATTAAATTTTTTTCATACTTTTTTTAAAATTCAGGTTGTTAGTGGAGTTTCCAGCGACTGGAGGCCTTGTTACATCTTGGCAGTTTCAGCCAGTGAGGCTGATTCATTACATCTCCACTTTTGATTTTTTCCTGGCAGCCTGTGAAATGTCCTTCTGTCTTTTTGTTCTGTATTATATGGTGGAAGAGATCTTAGAAATTCGCATTCACAGACTGTGCTACTTCAGAAGTCTTTGGAATTGCCTTGATATCCTTATCATTGTGGTGAGTAACCTTTGTCATAAGGCTGAAATTACTTTCTGAAATGCACTTTGTGGGAGGCATTAATTACTCAGTGTTCCTGTTGTGGGTTAAAGGGATAGGGCCATCATTAAGAAGGATATTTACAAACCCTTAGGCTATTCAGTGTGAATAAGACAATTTTAGTCTGTGTTGCGATGTTGGTGTGTTTTGCAAAGTTGGTTTTTCTGTCTTCAGTGGTTTCAACCTTTGCATCCTAGTTCAAAGTTAGAGTATTTGTCCATCATGTTTTTTCACAGTTTATGTTTATAGAGACATAGCCATTGTCATAAGTGTTAAACTTGCCCTCTCTTCTGCATATGTGATACAGACTATTGCACTGGCTTTCAAGTAAGAAAATAAGCTGCTTTAAAGAAGTGTTTTCCATTTTGAGGAATGGGACTGGGATTTGAATATATTTGCAAAGAACCACAAAGAGATTTGTTGTGATATTAAATACTCACCAGCTAATACCAAGTTTGAAGAAGTGTCTTGAAATTGTAGAGTGCTAGCAGCTGTCAGGGCTGCTTTCTTGGTTAAGTGGACAGTGTTGCATATCAATAATCTTAGTGTACCAGAATATATGTGCTGTGGATTTAAAGCTGCATAATATAATTCTCTCTGGACTCATATCAACTTGTGCTTACCAAAAGTATACAAAGCCAGAAGTGCTGAAACAGTTCCAGCCCCACACTTGTTTTGTATCTTCAGGCTTGGATGAATTCAAAGGTTTCAAGTCTTGAAGTTAATATTTGTAACCCAAAGAAATCATGTTTGCATCACAGTGCTTTGTAAATGAAAGGCTGTTTAGGTGGATGTTTACATGAACTGTGTGCTGTTTGTTACACTTAATGGTGGGGTCAGGGAAAAGGTGCTTCGCTGTTACAGCTGGTGAAGAGTATTCAAGTGCCAGTGTGAAAGTCAGTTCAGACAAGGGGTCAAAATTCTGTTTATACCTTCCTGAGGGGCACTGTTTAAATGTAGGATTATGTACTTATGGTTCTCTCTATATGGTGTTCACTTACACTAATGAACAGCACATTTGCAGAGGTCAGACCAAGAAACCTGTATGGTAAAACTGCAGCTTCTCTACAGTTGCTTGTTCTGGGCAATACTGGTCAGTCTATGCTCTGGAGAAACTGTAGTGCCTTTTGGCTACTGCTGTCTTTCTGCTTTTTACTCTTTTTCACCTTTGTCTTTTTAAGTTGTCATATTCCCTTCCTTGTATTTTCTCCTCTGTGACAGCTTCACTTTTCTGAGCCTGCTAGGTGTCACTCTCATCTTGTTCTTCAACTGTGGCAAGGAAATAACTTCTAAATCTTCTCACTCCCAGACTACCTGTCTGTAGTCCAGGACTACAATGGTTTTCTTGGGAAATGTATTTCCTGACATATTAAGAAATTTATGGTTTGAATCGCACCTCAAACAGCACCAACTGGGCTGTTAAATCACTCCTGACTGAAAGGTGGTGAAACCTGGCCCACTGCAGCTGCCTGGCCCAAAGCACTCCTGGATTGGTGATCAGTGAGATGGACCCTGAAGGACTGCAAGAAACTTCTGTCAGTGATTTTATTTTTTTTCCCCTGTGTTCTGTGCAATCTCTGGATGATATTTTCGTTAGAAACTTTAGCTTTGTAGTTAGGAAATCTTGAAAACAGTATTATTTGCTTTTACTTAAAGCTCACTTTATGTAAGTGCTACAAATAACATGAAGTTCCTCATATCTTAACTTTGTCTAACATATGTGGCTCAAACAAGTTGATTTAAAATCCTAACCACCTTTTGTAAATTTGTGTGTTTCTTTTGTACTCAGCTCTCTGTGGTAGCTATAGGAATTAGCATCTATAGGACATCAACTGTTGATATGCTCTTGAAGAAGCTGCTGGAAGATCAGAACTCATTCCCCAATTTTGAACCTCTGGCGTATTGGCAAATGCAGTTCAACAACATTGCTGCAGTCACGGTTTTTTTTGTCTGGATCAAGGTAACTCCAAGACACACCTTATTCTAACATTAGAATGTGATCAGTGTTCTGGGTTTCATGTGATGCACTATTTGAGGTTTAGCCGTGTTTCTCCCAAGGTCAGATCAGTCAGTCACTTTCTCTCCTGTGAGAAAGTCAGAACTTAAGGGTAGCTTCTTACAGATGAAAAGCAAAGTTGTAATTTCCCACAGGTTTAGTCAGCTCTTGTTTAAGTCTAGAAGATGTAGTCAGTGCTAGTGTTTTGTCAGCAGACACGTTAAGAAGTATTTTTATTATTCCTCAATTGATAAGTCAGTAATTCTTACTGGGTACTGCTCTGTCTCCAGTCACGTTCAGTAAGACATCTCATGTAAAAGGCTGGAGAGCAATTGTGTTAAGAAATTGTCTTCCTTGTTTTTACAGTTTTTTTCCTTTTTTTTTTTCAACAGCTTTTCAAATTTGTCAACTTCAACAGAACAATGAGTCAGTTATCCACCACCATGTCTCGCTGTGTCAAAGATGTCATTGGCTTTGCCATTATGTTTTTTATTATTTTCTTGGCATATGCTCAGTTGGCCTATCTTGTCTTTGGCACTCAAATTGATGACTTCAGCACTTTCCAGGACTGCATGTAAGTACAGGTATAAAAAATGCAAAGAAGATCTCAGTACATTGGTAAAGGGATCTGGTTGCCTTATCAGAGGCAAATCCTGTGACATTCACCTAAACAGATAAGCTGCAGGCCAACCACTGTTCATGTAGCCTGTTGCAAATACATTTTTATCTCTATGTTTTTGCTGTGAGATTAAAAATATGCTGTAGTCAGAGCAGTGGACTAAAAATGGCAGGGTTTGGTTGGTGGTTTTACAGCAGTTGGCCACATTCCTGGATGAGGCAGTGATTCTGTGTTCAGTGGTTAAATGCTTGTTGAAATGTTGGATGCATAATAAGGCTGTGTTCCTGATAGTGTTCAAATTTGCATGACTCAAACATTAGCCAGTCATAAAATTTGTAAGTATCTGTTGGAATCCAGGAGAGAGATAGGACTTTATATAAAGTTGTTAATCATTATTTCCTTGATTGATTTGGTACAACATAACCTGATTATAAACAGGTTGTTCAGTCACTGAATTCCCCCGCCCCCTTACATTGGGGTGGTGTTGCAAAGAGTTTCTTGTGGAGAAGTGAAGGAACTTGAAATATGCTGATGGTGCTATAAAGTGCCAAGCCTCTTCCAGCTTAGAGGGAGAGGTTTGTGAGAGAGATGGCAGTGGGTCTCAAAGCTTCACAGTGGTACTTACTGTTTTGCTCTGCTTCCTGTTGCCCCCATTATCAGTTGTGACCAAAAGGCAGAATTAACCACTCTGGTTTTGTTCTGTGTTTGTGGCACCTGAGTTTGGTTATCAAAGCCTAGAGATGGGCTTGGTGAAGTGGTTATTGCAGTGGCTGATAAAGTGTTACAGTATTGCAGACTTCTGCTGCCCTTCAGTCACACTGCTAGAATAAAATAGTTTGGGAATCCTTGTGCAGCTCCAATAATGTTTTCTTCAACTCCTGGATGTGTTTTGTTTTTTAAGATTTACTCAGTTCCGCATTATTTTGGGAGACTTCAACTTCACAGAGGTTGAAGAAGCTAATCGAATTTTGGGACCCATTTATTTCACTACATTTGTGTTCTTTATGTTCTTCATTCTTTTGGTATGTACCCGTTGCTTATGTGGGGTGGGACAGTGGCTATTTTTACATCTCTTTTTCTTTGATTCCTCCTTCTACTTGGGGCTTTTTCTGATAATGGTGGGTGTATGGCCCAAGTAAGGGCCTGACTGTTACTTGGCTGGTCGCTACACTTTCATTTTTTTCTTCATTTAAAATTGATTTGCACTGTTTGCTATTTCCATGTAGTGCTCCACATTGTGGGGTTTAAATTTTTTTTAAATTATTATTATTGTGAAGAATTTTATTTCTAAAATCTGAAAGGTACCTGGTTGACATACACAGCAAGGCTGTATCTTCTGGTGAAAAGTAGCTGTGCTGTTCCATAAAGGCTCTTGGTTCATAAAGTGCTCTAATATGTGTCTGGCTGTGTTTGCAACAGCCTGGTTCTTGCATGCAACACACAGCTTTGCTTGCCAGAAGAGCCTGGTTAATCAGCAGTGCAGCAGCTTTCAGAGGTGCAGGTTTGCCTTAAAACTGTACAGCAGTCCTGCATCATCAAAACTTTACAAGTTATTTAAAGGTCCTTGTGTTTAGTGCAGCTTTTTATTATTATTTGAGATGAGGAGAAATGGCATTCAGATGTAAGTTGCGGGAAAATACTTCATCTTGGATGCTCACTAGTAAGGAAGCAGAGAATTTTAAGTGTTCAGTGAGATGGTCCAGTAATCAATGGGAAAATAACATATGAGTCACTGGCCAAATTACACATAAAGCAGGTTTTGTATTTGCTTTGTAGCACCTCACAAATTCCAGAGGAACAGAGTCTAGTGTCCATCAAGGGAAAGAAATACTTTTTTTTCTAGGGCAGCAGAAAAGCACTGGACTGTGAAGTCAGAGCAGATTATCCAAAATACTCACTATAATTTGTGTGATTATTAATATCTGTACAACCTCTCATTGGGCCTGAGTAATATTGATGTCCTTGAGACCAGTCTGAGACCTGGAAATTAACTTTGGGAAGATGGGCAGAAAACACCAACTCTTAATGTTGGGCAAAATAGCAAAAAATAACAAAATAGTCAGTAGTCAAGTTACCTCTTACTTCCCTGGTGTTGGGCAGGGATGCATCAAGATTAGCACTGCAAGGTTGTGTTCCAAAACATGTTTTTTAAGTCCACGAGGAAACAGAAGCTAACACTGCCTTTCTGCATTGAGTGTGCAGTAAATTTAGTAATTCTTTTTGAACATGAATGTCCAATTTACAGTTCAGTTGTGTTTGCTCCATGCCCAGCAGGAACCTTTCAGTAACAACAGCATGGCTTGAGTAAGTGACATGCTTGGCACAGGATTAGTGAGACCAGTGTTTTCTCCTTTCTCTGAAAAAACAACCAAGCTCTTTTCAGAGTTGATGCCACACATGCCAAGTGCCTGATTTTAAGCTTTTTGGTTTTATCTTTAGTCTGAAATGCAAGCAAAGCTGTAAGTGGATAAAAACCTTTTGTTTGTGCTGATTATTACATGATGAATAGTTAACTTGATTCCTCAGGCATTTTTGTTGCCAGCTGTGTTGCCTGGATTAATTCTCAGTTGTAACCTGCATAAGTTTGGCCTTGCAGGTAATATAATATTAAACAGGCATGGTTACTGCCACTGCTGTGTGTAAGTGTGAACCCTCTCTTAAAAGTAAAGTTCTGTTAATAACCAGTAATTTGGTTAAAAGTTGTTATACTGCAGCACATCCTATTTCAATGTCAAGCTCTGGATGTTAGTTGCTTTTTAAATAGCTTGCCATTTTCTTCTGGCCTTTTGAAACAAAAATCATGTATAGGTCTGCACCTGGAGGCCATAGGAGTAGCAGTGCTCAGTCTTGTTGAAATTTCAGATTTCAACATTTTTGTTTTTTCTTACAAACAGAACATGTTTTTGGCCATTATCAATGATACTTACTCTGAAGTCAAATCAGATATGGCACAGCAGAAGGCAGAAATGGAACTGTCTGACCTTATCAGAAAGGTAAATATAAAGGTTTTTTTTTTGTTTAGAATATTATTTCTTATGTCTGAACTTACTTCATAAAACGCTTTCTAAACCATACAAAGTAAAGCTGGCAGCACCTCATGAGAATACATATTTCAGTTAAAATAAATAAATCTGAGCTGAGTGTAAATTAAATGAGTGAAAACTTCCCCTCACAATGTATTTTACTCACCTGAGACTTTCCTCAAATGATCAGCCTACTAAATATGACATAGGATTTGTCTGTCTAGGTATGTACAGAAACACTGAACTGATATTAAACTGGTGTTTGGTACAGTCACTGAATTCAGAATTACTTCATTTCAGGCAATAAGGTGAGGCAAATCTCAGATAATGTGTTGGGAGCTCTCAGAAGCAGCTGTCAGTAAGGTTGTTGAATACAAATATAAGAGCCTGACTTGAATCCTAGTTTAGGAAAAACATGTGCACACGCATTTGCTCTGGCATGGATGTGGGGCTGTACCATGGTCAGAAATGTCTAAGCCCATACTCAGCATGACCAGGAACTCAACAAGTTTCCAGGTGTTAAGTTATTAAAACAGAACAAAGACAAATGTAAAGTGCTACTTTTTGTTGGATGAGGGTTCTTTTAAAAGGCATTCCTACAACTGAAGAATGAGAGAAAGGCAAAATGACCACAGAAGTTGTACCTGTTATGTCATCATTATCTAAAAATGCCAGTAGCTGCCAAAGGTGTTTCACTGGGACAAAAGAATCCATTCCTACTGGCCTACAGTGCAAATTGAATGATGACAGCCTTACTGCAAAGGTATTTCAATGCTGAAATAAAGATGGGTAAACTGAAGGAAAAAACAGATTGTTTCAGGACTTTTGGAACACATTGAATGATAACGTACAGTAGCTGATTTTTGTAATCAAAAAAGTTATTAGAAATCCATCATGTTTCATGGCAAACCACAAAACATCGCTTCTTCTTTTAGGGCTACAACAAAGCCATGATCAAGCTTAAATTGAAGAAAACTACTGTTGATGACATCTCTGAAAGTCTGAGGCAAGGTGGAGGAAAACTAAATTTTGATGAACTCCGGCAAGATCTAAAAGGGTAAGGGAGTTGTTACTTCTGACCCTGAATAGTATCCCCAGAGACATGTGGTGTTAAGTTTTTGATGTGATTTTTCTCTAGCAAAAGTATGCTAATAAATAGCTATGTAAACTATGCTAATGTGAATAAAGAGTACTTTTCTCTGCACTATGGCTGGTGTTGCTGCATTGGAGCAGCATCCTACACCACAGAAAGGATTTGGACCTCTGGGTACCAACCTCCTTGAATTTCTGTGTTCTGGGGTAAAAAGCTCAGAGGAAGCAAAAATCTAAGGTCTTTGAGAAAATGGTAATATTTCTGTCAGACCACTGCAGGAGTTTGTAAGCAGGCAGGAGTCCAAGGAAAGGGAATAAATCAAAGAGGTATAGAAGGGATGATAGTGAAGGAGGAAGGTGCATGGTAGGGGAGATTGGTGCTTTAACTAATGAAAGTTGAGGACTGAGGGGGTTTTATCAGTGCTGTGAATTTATAGGCAATGCTGGGATCAGTCTTGTCTTTGTCTTGGGTATGAAAATCTGTCTGAAGCGAGATGTCTTCACAAAGTTCTTTCACCATCTGAAAAATTGAAAGTAAGGGAATTGCTTTTACTGTCTCCTCAGGAAGGGGCACACAGATGCAGAGATTGAAGCAATATTTACCAAATATGACCAGGATGGGGACCAGGAATTGACAGAGCATGAACATCAGCAGATGAGAGATGACCTGGAGAAAGAGAGGGTGAGCTTATTATTGGGAGTGGTGTGTCACCAGCATTGTCTGCCAGCCTGCTCCTTGTGCTGGTTCCAACCTCAGAAGATTCCTCTTTTCCCTTCATATTTACCATCATCCCTTGACTCTCTGAGCAGAACTCCAAAAAGGCACAGGGGAGCTGATGGAGGGCAGGAGGTCTTTGACCTTGGCATCACCATCCCTCATGTATGGGTGGAAGTTTTTTACATCTTCTCCCTCTCTCTCTGGCTTGTGTTTTCACAAAGGAGGATCTGGACCTGGATAGGAGTTCTCTGCCACGTCCTCTGAGCAGCCGCAGCTTCCCCCGGAGCCTGGATGACTCGGAGGAGGATGAGGATGAAGACAGTGGACACAGCTCCAGGAGGAGGGGCAGCAGCTCTAGTGGGGTTTCCTATGAAGAATTCCAAGTGTAAGTTTATCCTTCTGAGGGGGACAAATCTTCCTGGTGGGTTTTGGGTTTATTTTTCTCCTTGTGAGTTTTCCTCTTTATGTTATTCTCTCCTGTAAGTCTGAGTATTAATCAAATTATTAATTAAAGCAAGTGTTATTTTTTTTATGGTGCATAAGTCACTTCTTTTAATAGCTTTCAAATAATATCTGAACTTGAAGTGCCTTAGAGAGCCTTATGGGAATTGGTTAGAAAAAGGAAAATCAGAACAAACAAAGGAAAAAAAAAACCAGCAACAAAACCTCAGTCCTTAAAACCCTGTCATTGAAAAGTCAGAGAAAAGGGTCATGTTATAATAATGCCAGAAGACTTTGCTGGTTTTTTAAGTAGTAACACCTCAAGGTTATTTTAGGTTCAATGAGAACTTAATTGTTGTTTTTAGTAAGATTAAGTTACTTGTATTTTGTCTGAGATGATAGCTCTCCATATTAATTAATTACAGCTACACTAGCTGAATAAAGAATTGTGTAACTGGAACCAACACATTTCGAGGATGATGCCCTAAAAGCAGTGAAAGCAGAGTACAATATATTCTTCTTTTCCCACGTGTTTTGCTCTTGTTTTACCTTCTTGCTCTGGTGTGCTTTGTCCCTCCTGGACAGTAGGGCTGGTTTATGGGAAGTCAGGTGTGTTCTGGGATAACAGCAGTGTCTCATCCTTGTCTGCTCTGTGTGTTGACCTGCTAGAACGGTGCTGACTGGGCAGTGTCAGAGTCACTGAAGCTCCCACTTGTTGCCCTCAGACTCATGAGGCGGGTGGATCGCATGGAGCATTCCATCGGCAGCATCGTCTCCAAGATCGATGCCGTGATTGTGAAGCTGGAAGCCATGGAGAGGGCCAAGCTGAAGAGGAGAGATGTGTTGGGAAGGCTGTTAGATGGAGTGACAGAGGTAAGAAACCCACTGTCTGGCCATGTCCTGCATGGTTTCCTTGCTGTTAGCACTTCTTCCTACTGCTTGCCTTGGCAGGATTGAAGGAGTGGTGGTAAAGATGAGGTGGGTGCTTTGGCAGTGGGCAAATAATTTCAGTTACATGTTAGAAAAACAGGAAATTTAAAACATGAAATTTTGGGGACGTCATCCAAGCTATGACAGATATGACAACCTGTCTTGTAGTAGGCCTGTGTCACCCTTTAAACCTGTGATCTGGACAGTAGTGTTCAGTAGCAGCTGAAGTAGCTAGTTTATTCCTTGGTGCCTGTTGGGATTAATACAATATTTTTTATGGACTGGTCTGTTAATGTCTGGGGGATCCAGCCCAGCAGGCCCAGCCTGCTCTTATTTTCCTGTGCTGCTTCTGGGATTGTGTGTGGCAGGTGGGAGCAGGTCCCTTCTGTCACCAGGGTTACCTGACTTCTGTTGCTTCCCCTTTCGCCTACTGTTTCTTGAGGGCTCTTTGGACGTGGCCAGCGGGAAGAACGTGTTATTTCTGTGGATGCGAAAATCTGCCAGCTGGAATACAAACTGCACTTTCCTAAGTGAAGGTGGCAACCTGGGCATTTCACCAGTGGAAATAAAACAATTTCCTGTGGTAGCTGTGTTTCTCCATTAGCTACAGGAAGTATTCGAGTGGCATCAGAATTTCCCATGGTTGGGTAGGGTTTTGCCTGGACTGCAGCTGTGCTTCCAGCTTGTGTCTTTTTCTGCATTTAGGATGAAAGGCTGGGCCGGGAGAGCGAAATGCACAGGGAGCAGATGGAGCGGCTGGTGCGGGAGGAGCTGGAGCGCTGGGAGTCGGACGACACGGCCTCCCAGATGAGCCATCGCCTGGGAACGCCGCTGGGCCTCCACGGCCAGCCCCGCTCCAGGAGCTCCCGGCCCTCTTCCTCCCAGTCAGATGGTGTGGATGCAGGAGGAGGAAGTGGGGGGAACAACATCCATGTGTAGGATCAACTTGGTAGGTGATTCCAAAGGTTTCGGGTCAGTGTTCAGCCAGCAAATACACAGCACTGTTCCCCGGGTGTGAGGGGATCGTTCTGATCACACCGCTGAGGACAATCTTCACTGGTAGGCAAAAGTCAATATTCTCTTCATAAAGCATTTCCAGCAGTGTAATGCCAGCAGTGAGACTGTCAGCCTTGGAAACAAAAATGCAGGCAACTGGATGAGACAAAATCTGCTGGGACAGAAATTTGATTCCATACATGGGTTATGGGGAACACTTCCACAAGGGCAGCAAGCTGCAGACAAGTGTGCAGTAACTAGCACACTAAAATGAAAAGCTATGAGTTTTCTGCTTCCTGTTGGAAAATAGAATTTTTAGATGCTTTTAAAAGCAAATTTTAAAATAAGATGCCATCAGTTTATTGTCTCATTCGTTACAACAGCTAACAGTTTTCAAAGAGATAAAACAGCACTTTTTTTAAAAAAATTGAGTTTCTACCTGTTTTCTGAATTATTCTTGGTATAATAACATTTTGCTTAACTTAAAATATTCTTTTTTTCCTGTTTTTGAGAAGTGCACTTAGTTTGTACAACTGTAAATTGCATCATTCTGTAGTAGAAACTGAATGCATTATAATTAGCATTTCAGAAGAAATATTTGAAAACTGCCTCTTTGCACCCAGCTAACGTAATAATTTTCAGCTATGTTGCAAAGTGCCCATTTTTTAATGCTATGTTTTCATAATTTAAGTGTTCCTGGGATAAACATTCCAGAGGCTTTTAGGTAAATATTGCTGAAAATCTATTATTTAAAAGCACACAAAATTGAAAAACTGACTGTTCCTTGGTTGTGATGGGGAAGGGGGCAGAGAAGTTGCTGATAGTTGGGAAAATCCAATCTTGTGCCATGTGAAGTTCTAATCACATCTCAACTATGTTGTCTTTATTTACATTTAACAGAACTGCTTGCGAAATTATTAGGTACATTTCTACATAGGCTTTTCTGCTGAGGTGCAACACGATTCCTTTGGGAGGGTGTTTGTAGTATAATCACTGTTTTTAGTATTTAATTTCCTCTGCTTTCTGTGTCATAGGAGCCTTGTTTTTGAAAGGAGATGCAACATTGAAATTCTGTTGGTTTCCTATAGAGAGCATTGAGGCAGTGTTTGGAGTTTTGCCTGGCAACGTTTCCAGGTGTGGAATGCTGGTTTAGGAGGGAGGCTGTCAATTGTGCTTTTTTCCTGAAGATGGAAATTGTCTTGTATTTAAAAACTTAGAGGTAGTGAAAAGGATAATGGAAAGCTACATAATCGATCACATTTTAGCTCTTGCTAGGGTATGTAGAGGAAAAAACGCCTGTTTAATAAAGTATAAGCAGCACATGTTACGTTATGTTGGTGCCTTCTGTTTCAGAAAGCACTTGTTGGCTCTTCATTCTTGTGGAAGTGCTGCTTAGGCAAAGCTTCCATGTTCCATATGTTCTTACAATGGCATTGCCTGGATGTGCAGTGGCTCAGAATGCCTTTCCTCTAACCAGAGAACTAAACAGACTTCATGCCTTTCCCTGTTTTTAAGTTTATGAGAAGCCATACGCACAGAAACCTAATCAGTGCAAGGTGGAACAGGAGGAAATTCAGTGTGGAGATTTGGAATTTCATAGCGGTTTTGTCTCAAGAACAGAATGATGTGAGAAAAGAACTTAGGATTTTTGCTTTTTGATTTCTGTTGCTATTTTGTCCTCTGCTAGGAAGAAATTTCACAAGAGTCCTCATGAACTTGCCAAAACAGCCCACAGCACAGTGGATAGGGGATTTGTGTGGGACAAGGGCACTCAGACTAAGCTCTCTTTTAGGTTTTTGGACCTAAGAAATCTTTCTGAGTAGAGCTTTTCAGTGTTGAACTAGTATTTCTGACTTTAAACAAACAAACCAACCAAAAAGAAACACCAGCTGTACACATGGCCAGCTGGTGTGCAAGGAAAACAGAAAATACGATACCAAAGCAATTTCAATATACAGAGCCTTGTTTTTATATTCATGTCCAAAATGTGTCTTTCAAAATGTAAATTCAAGCATGCAGTTCATCTTTTATTTGTACTATGTGCTTATTACGAAAATGTTTGCATTAATAGCTGTATTTGTTGAGGCATATTTCTGTAACGTGTCGTTACTTAATAACAAACTTCATCTTGAAGTGCAATAAGTTTCCATGGGGTACCCGTGTGTGTTGACAGTGGGACTTGCAGTAAGTGCATTACCACTTGACAGATGTTACAAACATTTTATTGTTGCATTTTTCAATTTTAGATTATAATAGCATTTGTCACTTATTACAAAGGTACAGTTTTTGCATAGCAATGTACAGTGTTTCATCTTATTAGGAAGCTGTTAATTATGCAAGTCTTCTACAATGATCAAGAATGTATTGATCTGTAAAACTGAGCACTTTACTTCCTAATAAACATATTATATAATCTATAAAGCAAACATTGTGCCCTACACTTGGTTTGTTTGTGATGGAACTTGAAGAATCCTACATTTTATTTGTGTTACTTTCATCTCTTACCTTGTTCTCAGATTAGCTAATCATGTAAAAAGGGACTGGGCTTTTACTGGACTGTAAAAAGGCTGATCCTACTGTTCCATTGCCCAAATGGTGCTTTCTTATGACACTTTATTTCAGATTTGTGTTTCTGCAAATGCACAGGTCTGCTTTCTGCTATTTCAGGTAGCAGCTCTGACTGCTAGTAACTGTCTCTTCATTACTTCACATTTGCTGTGTAGGTTAACTCTTTATTTTCTCTATTCCCCTTTATTTTTCCCCTTGTTTCAGGGAATCCTGCAGCATCTGGAGGGTTTGAATAGTGCTTGGAAAGCCCAGGTTCACATGTAGGACCCATAGTTCTCTCTGGACAGGTGTATAAATGCAACTGTATTAATTATACTGTATTAATGAAAACTGAATTATTAATGTAAATCCATCTCAGTCTTTAATGAAATACATACATACCGAGTTTAGTAAGTATATTAAATGTTTAGCCAGTGCACTATAAAAGTCACAGTGTGTGGGAAGTAGGAACTTTATTTATTTAATACTCTGTGTATGCTGTAGCATTGCTGACTTTGGAAGGTTTCCTCAGGAAGTGCAGTTTGAGATGCAAGTTTGGAAGAAGAGCTTTTTGGAATAATTCTTCCATGTCCCACAGGCATCACTTGGATGCTTTGTATATTCAAATGCTCTTCTCCAGTAAATCTAAACAAGAAGAAAAACTGGGTCAAAAACTGAGAAAAAGGGGGGGGGGGAAATGTTATGATAAAAGGTCTGCAAGCAGTTGTCACAAGGACTTCCAGGTTTTGAGCACTGATTATGCAAAACAAGTATGGAAAGGTGGAGGGACAGCTCAATGGCTCAGGTGACAGAGTGAGACTCAAAAGAGTTGTCTGTTTTTTGTGTGTGTCACCTCATGCTGATGCCTTAACTCACACATTCAGCTGCTTCCAAGGACTGCTACAAACAAGCTGCTTAAGCATCAGGAATGCTACACCTGCAGTGGCATAACAAGCAAGTTTTCCTGGGACTGGAGATTGTTCTGCTTTGCTTCTACTCCAAGGAATACTTAAGGAGACTGAAACTGCATGCCAGGAGGCCAAGAGCATCAAACTTGTGCCTTCATTTGGATGTGCTGTGAGAGCAGATTCCCTGCAGCCAGGTGTTCAGGTATTTTGGAGCAGGCCTACCAGCAATGGAGTGCAAGGAAGAGACGAGGTTTTTGAGATTTGGGGAGTGTTCTGAGTTTGTGTGGATCTCAAAAAGCAGTTAGTAATAAATGCAATAAAATTGCCAGAGGACTGATCATGACCATTTGCATCAGCCACAATTTTGATGGTGGGATTTTGACAAAAGCTTAGACCAGTGAATTCATTCATTTACAAAGTCTTGAAAAGAGTTAAAGATTAGCAGATCCTCAGAGGGGACAAACACTCATTAAAAATCTACTCATACAAGACAAATCAACAATATTCAACTCTTGCAGAGTTACAGTTTGTTTTAACTCCTGTTCAGCTTTTAAGACTTTTGAAAAAAAGTATTTCCAGTGAGAAGAGTTAGGCTTTGTTTTCAGGGAAGTTCCATTTAAGGCATTTTCAAAACCAACTAAACATTGCCAGAAATGCCTGTGGGAGCTGCACAGGCTGCTGCTTTTCACTATGGCATGGACAGTGGTGTGATGTAAACTCTGAGAAGCACTCAAAGCAAAAGAATGCTCCTCTCAGGCTGAACTTGAAATGACCAGTTTATTCCAAAGACTGAGGTAAGCACACTTTTGTACTGCCATCAGCTTTTCCTGCAGGGAGGTGGGTGCTGTAACCTCAGTTACAGATGTCTGCATGCAGAGAGGCAGCCACGAGAAACCTTTTGCTGCAGGAAGGCAGAGCTGGCCAGCACTGGTAAGAAATTTCCGTTCCTCTCAGTGTTCCTATGATGCCACAGCTGTCTAATAAGGGCCAGCTGTTTGCTGGCTTAGTCATTTGAAACAGTTAAGTGAAGAAACAGGTTTGACAAGGGCTTTAACTGTCTTAACTGGTTATTTCATGGCCAGCAACCAAGAGGAGAGGGGGATGTGGACTGGGAGAGGAAAAGTATTTCAGTTCAGGAGATTTTTTCCCTTTTTTTATGGCACAGGAAGATGAAAATAAGCTCTATCTGCCAGGAGAACTCATGTAAAAAAAAAAAAAAAAAAAAAGAGGGAAATACTTAGGTTGAAAGTTGTTCATGTCTATAAGAACCATAATCACAGATTATTTAGCAAATAGAAGTGTGTCACATGGAAGACCCAGGAGAGCAACTCCAGGAGTCTTTGTTGGCATTGCTGTTACTTACGTTTTCAGGTTATACTCTCTCCTCCTCCTGTGTAACTTTTGTGTAAAAAGACACAGGTAAACACAAAGCAAGCTATTGCACTTCACTGAATTTTCAAGAGGCAGCAAGTTGATGCTTATGAAAATAGCATTTACCAGTTGATATTAGAAACCTTTTTCCTTTTTTCCGAATTAAATTATGTTCTCTTTTGGAAGATCATTTTTATAAAGCATGCAGGAAACCTGACGCTGTAGCAAGGAATACCAAAATTTTCCATCCAGAAAATAAAAATTTGAATACTTGTAGTGTTTATTGGCATCTCAGAGAAAATCTGTGAACTGAAAATGTGTTGCTGCAAATCCATGACAGGGATCATTTGAGTATGTTTGACTCACCTTGGACTGAGGCTACTGTGTGTCCAGAAACAATTTTCATCAGATTACCTGCAGGGCCTGTCTGCAGCCCTACAGAGCAGGTATTGCATCCTAAGCACTTGACTCTGTGCCCACTGGGTCAGTTGAAAAGTAATCAGAAGGCAGGTGGCTATTTCATAATACTGGAGAGTGAGGGAGTAATTGCAGTGTTGTGTTCCTTGAAGAAGCAGGCTGACTAAAATATTGGCAAGGCAACCTTCTTGAGGATGAACCAGGCATGACCCAAAACCTTACGGAGGCAAAGATTATTTCTTTTGAAATATGAAGGCAATACATGAAACTGGAGAAGCATGGTTCACTTGTTTTAACAGGCTAGGTTAGATTGCCCTTGAATCTATCCATTTCCACATGTAAAGAAAGTGTGTTGTTTTGAGCTCTTAATCTAGAACTATTTAGTCTCTGAAGACAAGAGATAGACATACGTTATTTAAATTGTTTTGTGGTGTTGCTACCTTAATTGTTTCCTTTCTTCCTTTTCTAGTGGATATATTCAATATTGTTATTGGCTGTCAAATTCAAGTGCCCACCACACATAAATTCTTTGTGGTTTTTATGGTGTAATTTTTTTAATCTTTCCTCTGTGCTGGAATAACACAGAATTGCTTGATTTACTGATTTATCCTCTGCCTCGGCAGGATTCTACTCTACCAGCACATTTCTCAATGCCTCCTGGAAAACGTAAGTTAAACAAATCTTTCCTCACATGAGCACTTCAATTGGATCAGGTATTAGCTGTATCAAGCCAGTTTGGTATCTGTTCTTGCCTTTATGGGCATTCATTACAAGAATCAAGCAATTACTTTCAGTTACTGGCACTGAAAAGATAAAAACTTTAGTTTCTGTACTGAAAGCAATAAATTTAAGCATGGTATCTTTTAAGAGGATTGTTGTTACAAAGCTTCCTTCAAACTAATTGATTCAAAGGAGTTTTAGTAACTCTTTAGAAAGTAACAACTTTCAGCTTGTGATTTATTGTAATTATTTTAAAGCAGTTCAGATGGGGGATGTAAAAGAAAAATCTTCAACCAGGTTGAAAACTTTCACCTAAAACCTAATTGTCTGTAAGTCTTTTAAAGTTTCTGAGAGTCCAGATTAAAACACTTGCTCTCAAAGCATAAGCAAACAAAACAGGGATTTTCATACATGAAAACACACTTTCACTTGAGCCAGTGATATAATCAGGATCATTAAATTCTGTACATCACACTTCTTTAATGCTAAATGCAAACGACAAAAGTCTCAGGAAAACAATGGTATCAGGCTGTTCTGTCATTTTAAAGCCTGAGCAATGCATGAGCCTTAACACCATTAACTACTTGATCCATGGTACCCTCTTGCTAAGATCCTGCCAAAAGGAGCAAATGTCAGGGATAATTCAGCTCCTAAGCCAATTGCAGTGGAAGCAGGGATCATTTCAAGACCAATTTGGAGCAGATTAATTAAAAAAAGGCCTAAAGAGCCATGTACCCCTCAAAGAATGCTGGTCAAATCCACCCCTAATGAGGGTGGAGAGATAAAAAAGATTGTGAAAAACCATTAACCTTGGGATATTAAGGAGCTCCTTGAGAGCCTAATTCTTGTCACAAGGTCAAGCTTTTACAAAGCAATTATTAAGGATCTCCATAGTATCAACATACAGACACACACACACACACACACACACGCAGGTACTCAAAGCCTTTTAACCTCAGGGATTCTGGACTCATTTCCCTTCTCCTAATCACTTTTTTTGTCCCTGTTTCATTGTTTTTAAAGGTGCATGTTAGCGTTCCTATAGAGATGTTGTGCCTCCTGGCTTGTGCAAGCAATCTAGTTGTACTGGTCAGTCCCAAACTAATGGGGAGAACCAGGTATATCACAGAATGGCTTGGGCTAGAAGGGACTTCAAAGATCACCTAGAGCCCACCCCCTGCTGTGGGAAGTGACATCTTTTGCTACAACATGTAAAGTACAATGCTGGATAAAAAGAGAAAAGTAAAATCTGAATTTGAAGCCTATAGTGTGACAGAGAAGTCTGACGTGACTGCTAATGTAATTTCTGCTCATGCAAATGAGGTATAGGATTTTACAAGTTTACAGAGTTACATATTGGACAGTGCTGGAAATAAATATTTGTTTTATGTAAATATGTTCTCATAGATGACCAGCTGCAGAATTGAGTCATAAAAGAAAGAAAAGTTTAGAAGTTTTGTGGTAAATATTTTCTGTACAGTACTGTGTCAAGGTCTACTCAAAATGTGAGTAGTTCAACTTAATTTGGTTCTTTCCTTTCTCAGAAACCACTTCTGTATACTGAAATCTATTTTCTTTTCAGATTGGAACATAGTCCCTGTAATTACATTTATAACTCTTAAAATGTTGAACTGTTAAGGACTAGCAACAACTACCTGGCCAGTACAGTTCTACAGTTTTAAATCTGGGATGGTTAGATGGTTTTTTTCTTCTTTTCTCCAAAGGCAGCTTCTCTAATCACACTTTCATTTCTTTGTAGTACCAGGACCTGGAGTACCTTTTCTGTCAATTTTTTTGGAATAACCACATTGCTGCTCTCTCTTCACTGTTTCCTTCTGCTTAAGAAGGACAGATGTGTAAGTAAACTAAAGATGCAGAACACTTTCTGCCAATCTTTTGTGCTCTGAAGCTTTCATTTTCCCCAGTGGCATGAAATCTTACAAACAAAGGAATACAATACTTAGTGATTAGATGAATGTGAATCCTCATGTCATATGTATGAAGATGTTAAGTTTAGAACATATGTGAGCTGCCCAAAAGCTTAATTAATTTCATTTACTTGTAAGCAGCATCCCAAGCTTGGAATGTTCTGGAGAGATAAAAGCTGAATTGTTATCTTTATAAATCTCATAGAGATTTTTAGAAGTATCCTCTAAATTTGCATCAGAACTAATTTAGGCTCAGAAATTTTTAACAACATAGTCTGTTGGAAGTAGATTACCATCTTGCAAACATGTTCTGGTTGCTTGTTGTCAAGCTGTGAAATGTTCTTTTGCCATACAGCAACCACCTTGTCATAGTGGTGACTGTTCATGTAGTGACTGTTCATGTGCATTTTTCAGTACCACAGCAGCTGAGTCTTCAGTGGTAATACTCAAAAATGGTCAGGATTGTTTTATGCTCACATTTGTAACCTGCAAAATACCAAAACTATACTGGGTATCAAAAATGTCTAAAGTAAGATTTCATAAAAGAGTACTTAAGGTGTAAGGCTAATGCTATGAAAGGTCTTTATAAGAGCAGTAACACAGATTTGTTTGTTCATAACAAACAAAAAAATGCCCCAGCACTGCCAGAAATAGCAAAGGGTGAAAGTCTTCTGGTTCAGGATTGGATGTAAAGTTCATAGATAGTTTCAGCAAGTTGCTTCATGCCATTAGAAAGATAAAAATTTAGAAAGACAACAGTTCAGTTATTGCTAAGTTCAGATGTGAACAGAGATGACACATTCCCTATATGTTCCAAAAAGTAGCATTAAAATAGGCCCTTGATGGAGAAACTGTCAATGCAGTGAATAACATTCCTGTGTTGGGAACATTTACATGTTCCCAATTGCTGCAATTCACTTCTTGAACTTAAATTTGTACAACAAAATTTCGATGTCACTGAACATCGAAGTATCTAAACTGAGCATTCATGAGGTATTTTAAAACTTTACAGGGTCATAACCTATTTTCTGAAAACTGAGTGCATTCAAATAGCTAAAGTCAGAAATATTAATCATCAAGCAAGTTTTTTCCTCAGTTTTTTAGGACTCCTTATAATATAGAGAATCTCATGTGTGTTTATTATTCTATTTGTGAGTGTGCTCTAAAAGTCAGATGTGTCTCTTACCTAAAATCCAGGTCTATGTCAACACCTTTCGGTACAAAATCCCCTCCTAGCTAAACTGGAAATTGAAAATTTAACTTAGTGTGTGCTATTGTGTCTGTGAATCTGTAATGTTACCTGCATTATGCTATTTCATCTTTTCAGTTCCTTTGCTGATGCTTATGCAAAGTTGAATGAAAAAGGGATATGAAATATCAAGTTTTTTTAAAATACTTACTTGATATTTATTAAAATATCAGTTATTACCAACTGTTTTTTGACTATCAAATGGCACTCCTCAGTTCTGTAGCAGATGTTACAGAAAGTAGCAGTGGCTTCTGCAGAAAACAGACTGTGAGAGTCTTGAGTTCACAACTTGGAGCAACTTCCTTATGAGGGGATGAGGAAGGGCAGGCACTGATCTCTGTGGTGACAGGGACAGGACCCAAATTGTATCAGGGGAGGTTTAGGCTGGATATTAGGAAAAGGTTCTTCCCCCAGAGGGTGGTTGGGCACTGGAACAGGCTCCCCAGGGAAGTGGTCACAGCACCAGCTTGACAGAGTTCAAGAAGTGTTTGGACAAAGCTCTCAGGCACATGGTGTGACTCTTGGGGTCTCCTGTGAAGGGTCAGGAGTTGGACTCGATGATCCTTGTGGGTCCCTTCCAACTCAGGCTGTTCTGTGGTTCTAAATCTCTTACAGAAATAAGGCTCTGGAAGTTTATTTTGTGTGACCCACATAAACCACGGCAAACCCTGCAGGAGCAACAAGACCAACAGCAATAGCCCAAGAAAGAGCTGTAAAGGTGTCTCTTTTGCATATTTATTAATTTACTATGCATAACTCTGCAGATAAAGAAGGAGACAAGTTAGCATTGCTGCACATGGTACCATCCTGCTTAGTAATGCACTTGAAATTGGTCACCATAAAAGAGACTAAGAACAGCACAGCAGCAGTAATCAACTGTGAAGATGATTTGCAGTTGAGACTGCATTGGAGTCCTGATAAGCATCACTTTGCACTGAATTACTTGCTGGTGAATGTAGGTACTAACTAAAGTATGGAACCACTGTTTTTTTCAGGTTAAGCCACTAAGTGTTTTAGTGTTTAAAAAGGTGACAGCTAGAACATGCAGAAAGACTGAATAATCTCTTGAAGAAATGAGTAGATATACTATGTTTTTGTGACAGACCACTGAGTCATGCTAGACATTTAGGCAGGGTAAATTAATAGTAATTATTTAATATATAAGGATGGCATTCACATCATTGACTTGTGTAATATTAAAAGTACAAAGTAAGGAAGGTCTCTTAAAAATAATCAAATCAGTTGCACAGTCAGTTCACCAAACTAGTGAACAGTGGGAATTGCATCTTTCCTTCTGGCTTTAAGAGAACTTCTTCATGAAGTGCAGTTTCAGGTAGGTGATGGTGAGGAAGATGATGGTCATGCAGGCTAGAGCCAGGTGGTTCTGCCACAGGCCCCAGGTGCTGGCATCGATGCCTTGACTTTTCAGATAGTCCTCTCCAGTACATATCCTAGGGATAGATACACACACATTTATAAACTTGGTCAGCTTGCAGGATCTAGGAAGTTCTCTGGAAGCTGAGGTGCAATTGCATGTATATAGCAGGCAAGGCAAGGACCAACTGTATGTTAGTGGTTTCTTTTCTCTTTGTAAGTTTGTTTTTCTTGTAGCTCTGGTTTCATGTAGGAAGCTGAAATGGCTTTTGTGAGGCTGTAAAATTGTAGTGTGTGTGTGCATGTCTCTCAGTAAACACAGTTGGAAGAAAAGTGAGAAGCATAATGCCAGATATTTTGAGTGTTATAAATACTAAATATGAGAACCAGCAGAATGTTCTATGCACAGAGAATGCAAAAAACCAAAGGCTCATTTTCTGTATAAAAACTCTCAGATTCTGCTGGTCATCAGTGAGCACCTCTGATACTCAGACTAATGTTCTAGTTCTTTTAAAGTTGCTGAGGGTAGGATTAATTTCAATGTACCAAAATACTTACAGCTGGCCCATCTGTCGATAGCTACTGTCGCTGCTTAAGACTGTGTTGTTTCTGCTGCTGCAAAAGTTCAGACCAGTCAATTCATTGATCTGTAAAGCCTTTTAAAATAAAAGAAAAATGACAAGTGAAATTAGGAGGTAAAGGAATGATACATTAACAAGATGAGATATAATGCAATGAAAATTCATTCTAAAAATCTGACAGTATCACTATTATATTGGCCAAATCCCCATTTTCTAGCAGAGTAGCACAGTTGTTTTTTCTTTTAAGAGAGGAATGTATGCAGCCCACACCCTACAAAGCATTCAGGCTTTACCACCTCCAGTGGATTTAGTCATTCAGTGTTTCTCTCATGAGGTATTTCCAAGTTACAGAAATGAGGTCTTGCTAAACAGCCGTGGGTGCTGGTTGATGAGAAGCCCGTCTTGTTTGAAGATACTGCACTATTTTCCAAGTTTGCTGTACTTAGCTTTCCTTTTGCTCATTAGGCTATAAAGTTTGAAGTTTTCTTTATCCTGAGTAAAGACATTTCTTTCTAGCAAATCAGTTCCCAGTCCATGCACAGGAAAATACAGCACTTACTGTCATTCCATAGCGATGGATGCTAAAGTATTTGAGCCAGGAGAGCCAGGACATGACGCTTGTGAGATTGACCAGCAACCCAGAGAAAAGCTAGAGGCAAGAATTACCAAAAAAAGCCACAACAACAACAAATTACAAATTACATGCTTTTATCGTTTGTTCTTGTCTAGCTCTTGACTGTGCTTCTTCAGATAAAAATGAGTGGGAAAGCATTTCTAGAGGAAGAAACTGTTCCAGTGGAAGAACAGGGGAGAGGGAAGGGCTCATTTCTGTTACCCCACTTTGGGCCATAACCCCAGGTCCTTCTCCCAAAACAAGTAACAGGGAATGCTTTCCCCTGTGCAACAAACCCACGTGCTTCCTGTCTGGGGTTCCCACAGGGGTTCACACGAACTCCTGAGCCTGAGGGAACGTGGATTCTGGCTGTGGGTTTGGTGCTCCCTCATTGTTTAAGGCGCCTGTCTCCTGACTGGGGCTGTCTGTGTGTTGTCCAGTTTAACATGCCCAGTGGTGGGCTCTGCAGCTGAGGAGGACAGCTGGGGTAGTGGTCTCAGACAGCAGGAGGCTGGGGGGCAGGTTCTCAGCCAGATATTTGCCTTTTGCAAAGCTAAGGGAGAGAAAATAAAATGTGGCCCCAGGTGACTTTTCTGTTTTCCAGGCACTTTGTTGGCTGCCAGAGCCACTGAGAAGAGGGCAGAGGAGCCATTCTCACCCTCACACCCAAACTTCCAGCCCCCCAGTTCTTGTTCATTCAAAGGACAAACCAGAACATTCAACCCCGGAGCATCAGGATACTCAAGTCAGACAAATTAAGATATTCAACCTGCTCCATCTCAACAGTCTTTTTGCAGAGTTCAGCTGAACTCTGTGCTGGTAGGATTTCTGGATTTCAACATTTCTAGGATTTTAGGGTCCAGTCTAGAAAACAGAATAATTCTACTCACAATCATAAAAATAAATGTGATAGTCACGAGCAGGTTTGCTACAGTGACCACGCTCTGTCCTGCTGCAAGGGCAAGTGCCATGGAAGTGGCTGTGTAGGACACCATCATAAGGGTAAACATCATTGTAAAGAAGGCTCCTACTGTTGGTTTCAAACCTTAAAGATCAGAAAAAGAAGGGTTTCAGTATGATCCTGGCAAAAGCTCTGCCATAACCTCTATACTAACTTTTCAAGTGTGTCCTGCCTACTTAATACACTTTGTCTGGCAGCCTAGGCTATGTCACTGAGACCCAAGCTTTTGGAACATCCCCAAAGGATGTCATCATCTGAAACCTTACTCTAGGAAAATGGTTAGCTTAGGACCTGTTTTGAGATTGGGGTTTGAAGGTGTTCTAGGGCTGAAAAAGTTGGTGCCGGCGACTTTCAAACTCTGCTCGCTAACCTGAAGGCATCTCACCAAAAACAAGCTGATATTAATTCACACAGTATTAATATCTTAAAACAATACTGTTTCTTTTAGGTGTTCTTGCATGGATGAGAAAATTTTCTTGTAAAAGTCATAGGAAGGCAAGAAGGCCATAGATGAAAAGGAATAAATCAAAACTATGTAATAATGGTTATGGCATCCTTCCAGGGACAGTAGAGATGAGACATGTCACAGATTCTGTGATGAATACTTAAATCTTTGTGTCCTTTCTGTTTAGAAAACAGCATGGTGTGCAAAAAACAAGTGCAGTAACCACTGCCATGCCAGTGTGATGCTTTAACCTATATAAATATCCATGTATAGATCTCTACATCTACACATCCATAAAATGCATGTGCCATGTTGATTTATGGAGGGGGTTGGAATGCAGCTGAGGGAGGCCATACTTGCCTAACATGAAGTAAACTATGCAGGTGAAGATGATGCTGGGTAATGTCCTTATGGGTATTAAATCAGCCATTAGCTTTGAGATGAAATATACAGAGATTCTGTAGTACCCACTGATGTATTCATGTCTGGAACACAGAGATATGTACAACACATTACAAATTGAATCACTAAAACCAGTATGATTATTTTCACCTGGAGACAAACGAATTCTAGCTCAAACTGGAAAAAATCTTTAATATTTCAGCTGTAATGCAAATGTCCAGTAAGACACACACGCTATAAAACTTCTGGTATTTTTGTATGCAAATGAACATGGATAATTGTACACATGATTTTTAGTAAATGTATGTGTCATCAAAACAGGGAGGGTAAAGTTTGAATAATTTTCTTATTTTATACAGTGTAATATGCACAGGTTTAAAGAACCCAGTTAGTATTTGTTGCCCTCACTAGCAAGTCACAAACTTATAAATCAATGCCAAAATTGAATATTCAGGGTTTTTTTTTCCCTACTATGTCAATAATCTTAAACTCTGAGCTAATTGCAATCACAGGTACCATTTGGGGGGGTTGCAGTCAACTCAATAGCAGACTCACAGAATACATGTGCAATGTGCACTATCAGTGAAATAATTTGAAAACTCTGCACTAGCTGTACTTGAGTGACAATTAGCTACAGCAGGGCAGACAAACTCTCTGTCTGACAGTAGTGCCTGATAACCTTTTTGTACCTTTTACTTACATAAATATCTTCTTTTCCATGACAAAGAGTTCAATAGCTGAGATGCTGCTGAAACACTGGTTGGTGGTCAGAAAGAATAATGCACCCACTCTAAAACAAAGCAAAACAGTGAGCTGTTATTAAAAATGGGATGTAAATGTAGTGTTTCCACTGCAGAGGATGTAAATCCACCTGTAGTGCCTGAAGTTCAGCAGTGTGTGACCTCCCATCCCAAAACCCATGGGAAAAGGCTTGGCTACAAGTCTGAGTCTGTATCAAATCTGACACAGACACAGTACAGTCAGTATTTGTTTTTGGCATGCAACCATAGCAATTCTCTTGTGTAGTCAAAGGATAGAAAATGAACTGGGATTTCTTTTTTGGGGGGGTTGTATTTTAGTTTTTTTCTTAATGTAATTTCCTGGCACATTAAATATTCTCCGATTGTGAGGCTTTTGTCTGCTGCAAACTGTGAGGAGCTGAATAAGCAGTGGGAGAAGTACTTTTCACGTTTTCCACAAAAATTTAAGGCACTTCGTACCAAATTTAAAACTAGGCCATTTTAAAGTAAATGCTATGAAGTGTTTCAAGGTTAAGAACCTAGAGGTTTCATAGTTGCAAACTCATGTGTCAGGTCATGTACATACAGCTGTCAAAATGATACACAGACCAGCATAATTTGAAAATCTAGCTTTAGGTGACTTACCGCTGGTAAATTCAAGTGTGTAAATACAAACAGTTGCCAGATTAAAGCTTTAGTTACTTATGTAGCCAGGTCTGTGTATTTCAACCTTTAATCTTTGTATCTTGGGGAAATCTTCGCAGAAAATGAGCTGAAGTGCTGCCATGCTGAATTAAGCCTTGTTAATATGTTCTTCAGTGTTTTCAGCAGCCTGACTTGCACTGAGAGGTGTCATCCTACAGAAGCAGCATTGCTCACTTCACTTGGACTGCTTGTCCAGCTTCCAGCATGGCAGGGCAGAACTGCACCCCCCTCTCAGTTCTGCAGGGACCTTGCTGGGGACAAAAGCACATCCTCACTTCAACTCACCAACACAGGCTTGGCCTTACTGATGTGAAGGGAAGCCTTTGCTTTAAAGAGGTGCTAAGCTCCTTTGAAGGGAGCTTTATCAAATATTTGAGTACCCATTACCTAAACTGACTGACCTGTTCTGTAGTCCAGCAGAGTCCTCTTTAAGCCCAAAGAAAATGGCACCTACAATCAGTCCCAGTAAAGCTGTAACGCACACCTAAATGGGAAAAAATAAAAGAGGAGGAAAATTATCATTCTCATTGCTTCAAAAGTTTCCCTGATTGCCAGGCTGAGGATGACAATTTAATTTCATGTTCCACAGCGTGTAATTACTGGGCTATATCACACATCTTATTCATGGGATTGTTTTTAACAAGATACTATGTCAAGGCTACAGATGTGCTGATATTTGGGGTCTGAACACACTTTAAATAGCAAAGATAACAGCTGCCTCAAGGATGTCATTTAAAACACTGAAGATGTGTGCATCACACTTTTTAAATGCTAAATGCAAATGCAAAAACCTCAGGAAAACTGATGGTATCAGGCCGTTCTGTCATTTTTAAGCCTGAGCAATGCATGAGCCTTAACACCATAAGCCCCTTGATCCATGGTACCCTCTTGCTAAGATCCTGCCAAAAGGAGCAAATGTCAGGGATAATTCAGCTCCTAAGCCAATTGCAGTGGAAAGCAGGGATCATTTCAAGACCAATTTGGAGCAGATTAATTAAAAAAAGGCTTAATGAGCCATGTACCCCTCAAAGAATGCTGGTCAAATCCACCCCTAATGAGGGTGGAGAGATAAAAAAAGATTGTGAGAAACAAGTCAGGATCATTAACCTTGGGATATTAAGGAGCTCCTTGAGAGCCTAATTCTTGTCACAAGGTCAAGCTTTTACAGAGCAATTATTAAGGATCTCCATAGTATCAACATACAGACACACACAAGTACTCAAAGCCTTTTAACCTCAGGGATTCTGGACTCATTTTATCTCCACACCAGCCATTTATTCACTCATTATATAAACCACGATGAGGATAATTTATACCCCTGGCTCCATCCAATTTTTCTATTGGCTCCACTAGAATTCCTGAGAATTGCAGTGGGAGTTTTGGTGGTGCTGTGACTGCAGAGTTTTCTCCATGAGTTAGGGGATTCCTGAGGATTAGTCATTCTGCAGAGGCCAGCCAGACATTCTTTATTTTTGAAGGCAACTGTGCAGCTTTGAAGGAGTCAACACCTGTGGTGCTGATTTTTATGAAAAAGCAGCACTAACAGAGCCAGTGTTTATCTTTCATTGTGGCTGTTAGACCTCATTGTGGTCTTCACAACATCTTATCCTGAGGACAACACCAACAATATGAACAGTCAAATGACAAAACAACACACATATTACAAGACTGCAAAAATATTTTTGCACTTGAGCCAATTGCTAGCACTTCATTTTGAGCTGAAGTTTAATTAAGTACCAAGTGTAGTCTGGTACCTTTTCCTGGTGGGGGAGGGGATTTGAGGCCAAACCCCACAGTGCCAAGCCTGGACAATTAAAATTACATCTGAAGAATGTTCTTAAGTAATATGTGAAACTACTTGGGACATCATGTGCTCCTGGCTGGGAGCAGCAGAATGCCCTGCTGGGAAAGATCTTCCCTCCCAAAATCTTTCAGTAGTCCAACATGGATTAATGAACAGTCCTGCATAAGGCTCATTTGGGAGCATTCAGGACACCTTCTGTTCCCAGATTGCCAGGTTCCTTAAATACTCTTTCTTCAGATGCGTACTGCCTCAAAATATCAAGGGGCAAAACCACCCCAATGACTTATCTAATAATACAGGAGTCACATAAATTCAATGTACAGCACACGAGGAGGGATACAAACAGAGTTACCTGAGCTATGGAGGCTTGAGGGTTTCCTATCAGATTTTTAAATGTGCGCCTGGACACCCATTTCAGCTGGTGGAGGAAGGAGTTGGCGTATGTGATTTGCCGGAAAACTCCTTTGCTCTTCTTTTTATTCCCAGAAGAAATATTCTCTAAATGTTCTTTTGTTTCGTGGTAGTAGGCAGAGTTGGAGTATTTTTCTGCTAGCTGCTCAGCCAAGGTTTTGTCATATTCGGAGCGTTCTTCGGTGCTCTCTGCTGAAAAATATGAAAAAGAAACCTGACTGTGTCTGTAAGGCATGGGAAGGTTGTTTAGGAGCTGAGCCAGGAGAGTTATGCTGGAACGCAAGAGTTACTAAGGAACCAGAAGAGTTAAGATGCACATCTAAGAGTTAAGTTCCAGGGCTTCTTTGCACTCAGTCTCATAGTTTTCAGTTCAAAAGTCTAAATATGGTGTAAATATGGTGTAAATATGACCAAATCTCTGTGTTCATCTGTGCAACCTGTCCCACAGGCAGCAGACTGAGTAGGCAAATTCTTGTCTACCAGGAAGTTTCAACCTGGCTTTTAATCAAAAAGCGATTTTTACATGCCCTTCCCTCCCAAAGGTTTCTGTAAGTGCTCTGTTTCACAGATCTGATGAGATAGCCTTGAACTTTAGATCCAGATAATCCTGCATGTGTCTACTTTGGTCATAAATTAATTTCAGATGGAAGTCCTTGTTTTCTCAGTTATAAACAATAAAAAATAAACTATAAATTGTAAACTATAAACATAACAGTGTGTGCTTTTCCAATATAATACACACAGATATAACGTGTGCTGCCAGCTATAATACTTGTCAGACCCTGATCACAGCATTTTTGTAAAATGATGATTGCTCCTTTGGTAAAGATAAAGTGAAACTCTGTTTAGGCACACAGTGTATTCATTATTTCATTTCGTTTTTCATTCCTGGGGGGAAAAAAGAGTGTGAAATTAATGAGTGGCAGCAGAAAAGGAAGAAAAAGCATTCTACATAACGTAGGTGAGATCTGCTTTGTTAGTTTGTGCATAATTTCTGCCTTAGCACAACTTCAGGAAGGCATCAGGTGAACATTGGTCCCCTATCTCTACCTCCTCTTCCCACCCTGCTCAGAGGAAGGAAAACAGTAATTTCCTAACAGAAAAACCATTAGGTAAAAAAAAGTAACTGGAACAATTGTCCTGTTTCTGAAGGACTTCAGTCGGTTTGCCTTGAAGATGACAGCAGCTCGTTCTCTGCATTCAGAGTTAACAAAACAGCTTCTTGCATTGCCATTCCCACATATTATGATAATTTGGCTCAGCTCTGGCTTTCATACCTGTGTTACTTCCATGGGCCTTGCTCAGTGCCACGGCGGTGGAGTCCCCGTTGATGACGTCCAGGAAGAAGTCGGCGGGGTTGTTGTAGGGCTCGCACTGGTAGCCTGTGGTGACAGCATTACCAGCCCTGAGCTGTGATGTGTGACTGGCCAGGGGCTGTGCCCGGCTGTCAGGAGCACAGCCACACACCCTGCCCAAGGAGCAGCCTTGCACCAGGGCATGGCAGGCTCCAGAAGTTCTGTGCTTTCCCAAGGGATGCGCGGCAGTGCAGGCAGCTCCAGCAGTGAAAATAAGGTGACAGCTGGCAGTGTGCTCTTCCCAACCCTAGCCTGGGCTTCCTCTAACTGAGAGGCACCCAGGAACAGCTCATCCAAACCCACAGGTGGGTCAAGAGGTGAAACACCCAGAGAAATGCTTAGCCTGTTAAAATCCTGGGCTTGCGTGGACACACTGTGTCCAATTCCAACCCAGAGCTGGTGGCCTTGTAGTCGAGTGTGTGCAAAGCAAAGGCTGGCCCTGCTGGAAGCTGTGCTTACCCAAGGACTGGAAGTAGTCGATGGCGTGCTGGGCTGGCCCGTGGTACAGCACCCTGCCCGCAGCCAGCAGCGTCAGGTTGTCAAACAGCCGGAATATGGAGTACCGGGGCTGGTGGATGGAGAAGATGATTGTCTTTCCTTGCTTTGCCATCCTGAATGAAGAATGACAGAGATGTCATCTTTGTGAGTCGGTTCAACCTTTAGATAAGTGAATTTGCAAGTTCAGTTCAATCTTGGTGAAGTTTGAGTAACTCAGTGTGCTGGAGAGGGGAGAAGGAAGTGGGGAGAAAAAGAAAAAGAAAATATTTAAGTCATATTTATAGTGTCTCTGTGAGAAAAGAATTTTCACTTTGGGGAGAGAGGATTCATACAGGTTATTTCCTACCCCATTTGCATCCTTGGCTTGCTGGTAAATAATTACATATCTGAATTACATTTACTCATTCTAACTGTAATTTAAATCAAATACAACTGAAGTATAGCAGAGTGGAGCGCTGAAAACAGGAAGCTGTTTCCAAGGCTGTCACCTTTTCAGTAGCAGCAGGACAGCATTAGCAGTGCTGGCATCAAGTCCCGTGGTTGGCTCATCCAAAAACAAGATGGCAGGATCCGTGATGAGCTCCATCCCAATGCTGGTCCTTTTCCGCTCTCCTCCGGACACCCCGCGAAAGAACTGGGTGCCAACCTGCCACAAAACAAGAACCTTGTCTCATTTGGCCTGCTGACAAATCCTTGAGTGAACAGCATCCTACCCACATGGTAGTATTTGGGGAGAGTTGTAAGGAATTTTGGCCCTGCTCTCGGGAACAGATGTAAATGTTATCTCACACACAGTCTGCTTCTTAATGTTAGCATTGCTTGAGGTGTTTGTCCTTTCCTCCAGCCACAGATTCCCTCTCCCCTTCCCTCTGCATGCAATATAATATCGTATGGCAGCATCAGTGCAGTCCATACCAGTCCTCACAGAGAAATGTAGTTAATTATTTTGTTACTGGAACAGCCTGTTGAAATTTACTTTTTTTTTAAATCTGCCATTATGAGCAATTTGGTTGATTAATAAACCACTTAATATTGGATCCTGATTTAAGCACCATGTTTACACACCTTACCTTGGAATCTGCCACTTTGCTCAAACCCAGTGCCTTGATGATCTGATTCACTCGTTCATCTTTGTCCTGTTCCTTCACTGACTTGGGCAAGCGGAGTGCTGCTGAGAACTTCAGATTTTCTCTTATGGTCAGGGTTCCCATCACCACATCATCCTTCATAAAAAAAATATAAATAGATACTTCGGGGTTGCTTAGCAATTTCTATTTATTCCTCTGAGATGTGTATCTACCTATGCTTTTTGCTGTCCTTGCATGCAGAGGGACAGTATCATCAGCCAGAACAAGCAGTAAGGTGTCTCTGCAGTGCCTGTGTCATAGCAGGGCATTGATTTCATGCACATAATTGTATTTGCCTTAATTCATAAAGCAATGCAATATAGGAATAGCCTCCATCATGCATGATATCACAATGCATAAACAGCAAAGCGTTAAAAGCTACCTATGTATTCTTACCTTACGCAGTTTTTTGGAGGTGTGGAGGGAGAGACTGAAGGGCTGAAGGGACCTAAGGAGCAGCTACAGCTCAGGTCATTATCACAGTGTCTTTGCCAGTGCAGCCTCAGCCCACCTCAGGTGAGAGCAGGGAGAAAAGAGGGACGGAAAACAGAGGTTGGGTCCATGTGGGTTAGGGTGAAGGTGTTCCCAACTTGTTTTGTCAAAGAAGGAAGGAGGGTAGGTTTTTAGATACCATCTGCTTGTCTCTGGCAAAAGGGAATCTGTCAGATGTAGGAAGTTCAGTTACATGTGGTTTGAGAGACCACCTTTGTGTAACATGCTGACTGTACTTTTATAAGGGGTTTTCATAGATTCTTGGAGCAAGGCAGGGTATTTGCAACACAGCAGCAACTCCTCACAATAGAATCCACAGTGATAAAAATTACTTACCTGTACTACATACCCAGAGGTACATTTAAAGTTGGCAGGTTGAGGGGCTCCATTGACCAAAATGTCACCAGACAGCCCATGGGGATCCTTCCTTGCAGCCAGAATGTCGAGTAGCCTAGAGGAAAAGTTGGTTGCTTTGTCAGATGAACATGAAGGCGGCATAGCTCTCTGAACCACAAACCCAGCTCATGGAACAAACAGCTACATTAAAGCATACCACTATCAACACTTGCAATTTAGAAAACCCCCAGAATCTTCCAAGGACTAAGTTTCTTTTGTCCTGGTTTCCTAAGGAAATGAGATCTGTGCAATTTCAGGTCCATTTCTTCAATAATTTGAGTTTAACCTATAATGATGCATAAAGACCAAAGTGCGGACTAAAACTGAATTTCACTGTTGTCATATAAACTGATTGTCTTTTTTGAATTCAAGTATTTCTCACAAACCAGCGAGACTTGCACATATCTAAATAAAAACTCAGTCTGTCTCTGGAAGTCTTGTCCACGACTTCTAGGTGTGTGCAGTTTCATTTTCTCCTTGGTGTAATCTCTGTGGAGGGCAAAGGGGGCACTTACGAAGATTTACCACTGCCAGTGGGTCCCAAAATTGCATTGAGTCCTGGTTTCATGATGCCACTGTAAGACAAAACAGGTTTTACAAAATAGTTAGGGTGGGTTTATTTCTTTTACTGTTTCAACTGGTAGGCCAGTGTAATTTATCTGTACAACTACTTTCTGCATCTTGTTAATTTTGGAATTAATGAAGCTGCCTGATCAAAAGCAATAGTTATCATCAGTCAAATTCATCTTAACTTTTATTCCTAGTTCAAGCAGAACTATTCTGGAAGACAACACAGAAACATGAGTATAATGTAGCAAAATCTGTATATATGTTTTTATGACATGGATCTCTACAAGGGAAGCACACATTTGCTTTAACTAGATTCAGTTCTATAGGTATTATGCTCTTAAGAGAGAGAATAATGGTCCCTGAGACAGAATAAACTAGGGATTTGACAGTACTTAAAATGCAGCTCATAGCTTCTCTGTATCTGACATTAAACCACATGAAACTCAAAAGGCAGATAGAAAATGTTGCAAATGACCTACGTGAGTCAATTGAGGTACCACAACATAGAGCTTTTGAGGAAAGTAACAAAGCCTTCAAGAGCTCACGTTTAGCAGGTGCGGAAATTCCATAGGCAAAGAGCAGGATAGGCAGAGCTACACGAAAGGGTGAATATTTATGATAGAAATTGGAATTAGGGAGCTGAAAGTCATGGGTGACTTAGAATGGCATGTTGTGTGAGTACCCGCCACTGAGTTTAACTACTGAACTGTGAATGGGCAAATTTCACACATTGATTACTGAACAATGGCCATAATGACATGACTGCTTTACTGAGTAGTGCCCGGCACTGGGAAAAAAAACCCAGAACAACTCAACAAAAAATGGCAAAAAAACCCAGAAACCTTTACATCTCTTCAAAGTTAACCTAACCCTCATTTATATTAATGTCTTGAATGTTTCAAGTTAAATCCCCAAAATTAACGTTTCCAAAGGCCACCTGAGGGCAGGAGACACAACCGTGGAGGACAGGCTGTTTGTATCTCAGTTAAACACCATGACGAAGTGGGAGGATTGCCAGGTAGTGCAGAGCAACCAGAGGTGGCTGGTGTTCCTGGTGCTGACAGCAGCCAGCAGGGCTGTACCTCCAGGGCCAGGGGAAATGAGCTCTCTGAGGTCCAGATTCAGCTCAGCAACTGAGGACCTGAGCTTAAGCACAGCTGGCAGCAAACACAAAGCAACCACACACACAAATAATTTTTCTAAATCTTGATCTGCATATTGTGCTTAATGGCTCAGTGGCATGAGTGAACTCAGCTGTCCAGACAGAAATAAAACATACACATAGTCTGAAGAGATGTTCAAATACCTACTTGACATCTCTCAAAACTTCTTTATCGGCTGTTTTTCGACAACACAGGAACCCAGTCTTGGTTTTCACACGGTAGCAGATGTTGTGGAAAGTGAGCACGCTTCCTTCCCTGCCAGTCAGGTCTGGAGAGGACTGCCGTCTGCTGGGGATGCCATTTATAGTTGAGTCTGACATCTGAATGCATAGGTGTGGCTGGCCTTCTGCCATGCTTCCTCTGGAAAAGAAAAATGGGAAAGGGAAGATTTGATTAGGGGTGGAGAGGAAAGATGAGTCTTTTGGGTCCGGTGTTCAGCACTGGATCTACGGCAGGCCTGGAAGATGCCCATCTAAGACTCTCTCTTTTGGACGGGAAGTTTGGGTCCTGTGGGCTCAGTCCTTGGGAAGACACAGAGCTGAGGAGGAGCTGGATCTGCTGGTGTTATTGAGATGGAAGAGTCTCCCTCCACCCTGATGGTCTGTTGGGGTGGGTTCACCTTGGCTGGCCACCAGCTGCTCTCTGCTCTGGCACCTGGGGCCTCCTGCTCTGAGGTCTGTAGAGCTGTTTCTCCCATATTTTCTCACTCCCTTCTCACAGTTGCTTATCAACATCTTTTACCCTTTCTTACACAAGTTTCTAGAGAAAGGAAACTGACATTCTGTCAAGTAATTCTCTTCCTTGGATTTGATTTCCATGTGGAAACTAGAAGATAGTTGTGGGATAATTAAAGTTATCTCATGTCCCTCATCAGCCAGGCTCCTGCCTGTGAGCCATCCACCCGCACCCTAGGGCATTCCTGGCAGACCTTTGTCCCCTTTGTGCTTCCTAAAGGGTCATCTAGGTGAGAGGTAAGATCTGGCCTCTCTTTTTATATCATGTTGACTCACAAGAGTCTAATTACTTTCACTGTCACTCTGGGAAATGTTAACAATGCAGCAGTTCATGGGAATGGAGAGGGTAGATGGGCAGCTGGGAACTCTGATATGACCAGTGCCACACCTCAGCACAGTTACACTGCTTACAGCAAGAAAGCAGGCAAATTAATTTTGAGACAGTTCCAGACATGCTGGATGAATTTGAGAGCTGTTAGTAAAAGCGAGCCTTGAAGGAAAAAAAAAAGAAAAAGAGTCGTTTAATCTAACGGAGTCATACAGTCACATAAAAAACCCAAGCCCTTATCCTGTCAGTTTGCTGAAGTTACTTGACAGCCTGCTGAGCTCTCCTTTGTGGCTATCAGCACAGTGAAACCCTGGAAGCTGTACATTCAGCAACAGGCCTATCTGCACATCAGGTCTGGTTCATCTGTCTCCCAGTGATGCCATCCCAAACCTAGCCCAGGCTTGCCTCTTCTGGCAAAGCTGAAGTCTTCTGTGCTGACAAAAATATAAGGTCTTAATATTATAGTAGTCAGTGGTCTAGGCTCAATGCAGAGGAATTGTGTTCCTAATGTAATTACAAAGGGACTAACTTTAATTTGAGCTAAAATGGATTTTGAGTAAGTTGAACATAATTGAATGTGCAGCATTTCAAGTATAGAGGCCTTTTACTGATAAACTGCCTATACTCTGCTGGTGCCAGAGAAGACTTCCCTACCTGAAGGAAGGCATCTAATTTTATAAGGTTATTTACAGTGTACTTTCTGGGCTAATTTGGCTGAACAGCAATCATTGCCTTTTGAAATGATTCTTTGGTAACTTAGAGATGTGCATTAAGAACTGCAGCAGGAACTTGTCACTTAAAGGCTCACCATATGCTGAGCAGATGTTTGCCAATCAGGGTACCAAAAACTCAGCCACAGGGTCAATACCTTAGGTAGGCGTTAGAAAAATTCCTTGAGCTGTTGGATAACCAAGCAGCTCAAGGTGAGTGCCGAAGTCAGGACAGTGTGACTCTGACCTTGATTTGTCTCTACATATGTAAAGCATTTGGATCAGTGTTTTTCTTGATCACATTTTTTTCTCAGCTTAATATTTGAGTATTACTGATGCAACATTGTGAGCAAAAGTGAGGTAGACTCTGACCTCAGGCATTATCAACAGAATGGTTACATTCTTCTTTGTTTCATTTGATTTTGTTGGGTTTGGGGTGGTTTTTTTTCCAAAGACCAGCATAAAAACCTAGCTCAACGCTTGCAATAAAATTTCTAAAATGCTCTTCAGAAAACAAATCATTTTTTTAGGAGTTAAAGGAATTCAATCTTCCAGACTGAACTAGACAGGTAGACAGCAAGCACAGATACAGGACCATCCTGCTTTCACAGTGTCATTCTTAACAGACAGTATGTCAGAGTCAAATTTAACTTACCAATCAAGTTATGATGAGATTGTACACATCCTTGCAAAGATGTGTGTAGAAGCTTTATAAATAAATCAGCTATGAGGAGAATTACTCATATCAATAGCAGACAGTCTCTCAATGGGTGTTTAATAAAGCTGGCATCAGGAAACTACCAGTTCAGCAAGGCTTGAGCCCACTGATAGCCCAAATCTGCCAGAGAAAAACAACATTCTTTGCTATTGTCCCTTGGGAAGGCTATTGTCCCTGGCAGCTGTGAGCAGAGGCTGGATTCCGGTGTAAATTTTTACAGCCCTTCCTGGCGGCAGTGTGCTTGTGCCACTTGCAGGCACAGGGTGGGATGCTGTATGTGAAACACCTGGTACATGGATTTACCTGTGCTCTGTTCCTCCCTTCAGAAAAAAAAAAAAAAAAAAAAGTGCATTTGTAGGCACATGCCATTTATCAGAATAAAAAAAATCGTGGAAGCCTCTGAGAGTGGTGATTTGGATCTTGGCTAATAGCGTGCTGGGAGAACATGAAGTGTTAGCAGCAGAAATGATGCTGACAGCCTAAAATTGGCATTTCATTTGCTTTGCTTTTTTGGATGCCTCATTTTCACTGTGGAGGAAAGAGTTCCAGTGAGATAAGAGGTTTGGTATTTTGCAAATCAACCTTCCCTGATTTAGCAATAAACTTAATCAGAGGAATACAGGGGCATGCTCCCTCAAAGCCAACATAATTGCCAGATGTTTGCAATTGCTCCTCAGAAATGGAATTTGTTAGATATTGCAATTTTAATTGCTTAAAAATAAGTCACTTATTTAAATGTGACATATAGCCATGAAACATTTTAAGTCAGACAATTGCACAAAGAAACAACCATGATGAATGTTACTCAAATCAATTTCTGTGCAAACTTTAAATGAAGTTTTCTAGATTTTATTGCCAATGGCTTAAAAATATTTACTTTAGATCAGGAATGAGCAGGAGATTCAATGGCAATATGTACTGCCTGCTGTATTCAGAAGTATTTGTTCATATGATAAAGTGTTTCATATCCTCATCATATCAACCCCGAGTATAATACACATTTGCAACAGCAAAATAAAAAATTTACAAACCCTCTGGAAGTTTTACAAATTTCATTTGTTTTGTCAAATGGTTCTAAAATATTTTTATTGCCACTGATTTCAGCATAATTGCTGTTCAAGGCTAATAGAAAATCCTTTTCTTCACATTTTCTTTTCTTCACAGGTTCTTCTTAACCTTTTATTAACGGCAAAATGAAACTACTTTCTTAAAAACAATGAAGAAATCCCTTTGCCCACTGTTTCAATGCATAGAAGATGAAAATCTCAGTACAGTCATTTTCCTATGTATTCTTCTGAGACTTGCAAAGTGCAAAGTACATAATCTCCTTCTTCCTACATACACAGGGGCACTAAAAAACATGAAACAGCAAAATGTGGTACAACATTCAGTTGATTCAAACCCACTTGAACCACAACAATAGTATACCTGGAGTCTTTCAAACAGTTTCAGTAAACACATTTATATGCCTTAAGATATATTGTCTATATAAAAAGCTAAGGACCATGCATTTCTACCAGTCTTTCTGCAAAGATTTAGCACTAGATGGATTTGCAGTTCAAACAGAAAAAAAAATACTAAAAAAACACTCTATTGGAGAGGTAGTAATAATATGAATAAACAAAATTCAGAGGTGCATTTTTTAAAATCCAGGCAGTTACTCGAAAGATTTTATCTCTACAGAGAATAAGCATTGAGTTTACTAAAGGAGGAAGAGTTTTAGAGAATAAGCAGCTTTCAGCAGAATTTTCTAAAGGAAGCTGCCCCAAACCCTTTTTAAAAGTAGTCTTTTTTTCTTTTTTTTCTGGATACTTGAACATGCCACAGAAACCACAATTAAGTGTGCTGTTACTTCTCTTATTTTTAGTGGGTACAAAGTTTGGTCTTGCCACCTGCAAGCTGAAATGCTACAGTATGTGAACGTTGGACTTTGGATACACATAAATGCACAGAATTGTAAGTATTCCTGTTTGTCCCCTTTTTACTCACATGCATTTCCAGGGATGCAGACTGACCAGAGAATGGATGTGGGGATGCAAAGAGGCCAGGACCACACATCCCTCTTTCTCAGGGACACGTGTAGGAAATTAAAACCGTTTGAGTAAATAAGGATAATGCGATTCAGGCAATCTGTGAGTTAATTGCCGAGCGATTTACCAGGGATTTGTAACCTACCTGCCATGAAAGGAGCCCTGTGTGTTAATTGGGGACCGAGCGAGCAGCGCACGGTGCGTGCACGTTGTCTGCAGCACATTAACATGCACGAGGGAACACCGAGGGCGGCAGTTCCTACAACACATTCTCCTTTTTCACCTTTTTACTGGTTTTAATTTAAGCCTTGAAGTTTTCCCCCACTATTTATAAAACGTATTTCCATTGGTGTCTTGCCTTCTCAATAAAATGCCTTAAAAAGCTGGGAGAAGATAGGCGAGCATTTCGCTGTGTTTTCCTTGGCTGTTGAAGGAAAACTGCTGCGGAATATAATTCCAGAGCAATGGCAGTGTAAGCAGCTCATGGACGAGGAGGCAAGCCACTACACGGAATGAAACCCGCCTCCGTAAAAGGGCTGAGCCGCAGCCGCCGGCTCACTTACCAGCAGCAGGTCCGGGTGGGTGCTGCAGGGCTGCAGGGGAGGCGGCAGCGGCGCTGCAAGGATGCAGGGTCCCGGGAGGAGGAGAGAGGAGCGTGGTGTGCCGGAGCACAGCGCCGGCGGCTCGCTCAGCTGGCAGGGCAGGGCAGTCCCACCCGGAGCATCACAGCTGCTGCAGGACCGGCTGACAGCTGGGCTCCCTTGGTCACCGCCCGGAGTCTCCACCCTCTTCCCGCACGCTGGGGAAGCCAGAGGGCTTTGTGGGGAGGGCAGGGCCAGGACGAGCCACGGCTTTCACTTTTTCTGCTTTTAGCTGAACAAGTCATAAGCTGTAATTGCAGCGCCTCGCCGGGAGCTGCCCCAACCCAACCGCGCCGGTAGCGGTGACACCAAGGTGACATCAAGGAGAGAATCTTTACCTGCCCGAGGCTGGCAAAGCTGGCAGGGTGGAATGAGTGCCAGCATGGCACGTCAGGCAAGTCTCAGCTGGCTGTGAAGTCTTGTCCTTGGAGAGGGCTATGTTTTCCTTCGGTTCCAAACAACTGCAATAGTGCAAAGGCTTTTCTGAGCCCACCAGAGAGGGGTTTTTCACAGGGTGATATGTGGGCATGACACTGATGCTGTGGAAGGAACCAAAGCTGAGGCAGCTTTTGTTATACAATCTAGGGGCATTGGTCCCCAGCTGAGGTTACTGGGCAGCACCAGCCACAGCTTTCCAGGAGCTGTGCTAACATTTGGAGCAGGATCAGTCATAGGCACACCACTTCTTCCGTGTGCTTCTCCCTATTTTGCCTTCCAGGACAGCTGTATCTTCTGAGCCAAATAACCACAAAGATGAGGCTGGGCAAGCTCTGGGGGATGCTGAAGGAACCCCTTCAGTGCAGTTGGCACCATCCCACGTGAGGGGACTGCCAGAGCTTTGACGAGTGCACGAGCCCCCAGAGTCACAATCTTTCTGCGTGGCAGGTGACACAGAAGAGTACATGTTATGGATGGTTTCCAGTTAAAATCAGGACTTTCATGCTCTCTCTTTCCTAGGAAGACTCATCACTAGTTATTAAACACCAAGGCTGCCTGTAGGAGCTATCTTGGACAAAACACCACAGGGCCAGATTTTTTAGCTGTCTGGAAGCTGGGATGGGTAAATACAGCACTGTTCATGAATCACGCTCCTGAGACCTTGTTCCTTCTGTTATCAGTAATTTTATAATAATTAACCCTCTACCGATTTATATGAGATCTATAAGCATGTCAGCAGCTGGCGAAGATCCAATGCCAGTGGCATTTGAGAAGGTGCACACGTGACCAAACAGATGCAGAAACACTGTTCTCTCATTCAGGGAGCATATCTGCAGCCTGGCCCGGAAACCTCAGCAAACCATTCATAGTATCAGATCTGGGGTATTCCCAGGAGGCTTGGAAGCAGGACTCAAAGGTGTGCTAAGTAACTTACTAAACTGAGAGGACCTGTTGACTCACTTGAAGGCAGGGAGCCCTCCACAGGGACCTAAAAAAGTTGGAGGGCTCAGTAACCACCAACCACGTGAAGTTTAAACAAAGACAAGTGCTTGATTGTGCACCTGGGATAGGGCAGCCCTGGCTGTGTGTATAAACTGGGAATGAGAGGCTGGAGAGCAGCACTGTGGGAAGGGCCCCAGAGGTCCTGGTTGATGGAAGCTGAACATGAGCCAGCAGTGCCCTGGCAGCCAGGAGGGTCAACCCGGGGGGCATCAGGCCCAGCATGGCCAGCCAGGCAAGGGAGGCGATTGTCCTGCTCTGCTCTGCACTGGGGCAGCCTCACAGTGAGTCCTGGGGGCAGTTTTGGGTGCCACAATATAAAAAAGACATTAAGACATTCAAGATCATCCAAAGGAGGGCAAAGAAGATGGAGAAGGTTCTAGAACAGAAGCCATGTAAGGAGCGACTGAGGTCACTTGGTCTGTTCAGCCTGGAGGAGACTGAGGGGAGACCTCATCACAGTCTGCAACTTCCTCGTGAGGGGAAGAGCAGGGGCAGGCACTGATCTCTTCAGTCTCCTGACCAGTGACAGATCCCTAGGGAATGGCATCAAGCTGCTTTGAGGGAGATTTAGGTTGTATATTAGGATAAAGTTCTTCACCCAGAGGGTGGTTGGGCACTGGAACAGGCTCCCTAGGGAAGTGGTCACAGCACCAAGCCTGACAGAGTTCAGTAAGCCTTTGGATAATACTCTTGGGTACATGATGTGATTCTTATGGCTGTCCTGCGCAGGGCCAGGAGTCAGATTTTGATGATCCTGTTTGAGTTCCTTTCAACTCAGGATATTCTTCTATGAGTTAGGAAAAAACAGAACATTTGCACAGGATGCAGTGAGAGGCAGGTGTTGCTCTCAGCAGGCTGGCTCTCATGCTGAAACAAAACTAACGACAACAAAATAGGAGATGAAAAAACTGTAGTTGTTCTGTTTGCACACATATTTGCTCTACTGTTAGGAGCCAGTACAATTTGGGGTTTTTTTAATTGTGGGCACATGCATCCTTGAGGTCATTTCCAAGTGCATCAATTCAGTTGTTCCTGTCTTCAGACAAGGAGTAGATTTTTCTGAAGGAAAGCCCCAGCTCATGCTTGTCTGAAACACTGAGCAAGAGGAATTCAGCCTGTTGCTGCAGTTTCAGGAGGTGGTCAGGAGTTATTTCATTTCACTGGGAAGTTTTCTCTCTTAGACACGTGTGTAAGTGAGTCTGAAGGGATTATCAACTCTGATGGCTGCTGAGTAACTCTGAGCTGCTTAACAGTCTCGTATAAAGATACTACAGAGCCATTTACATCCAAACTAGTAATAAAGGAAATACACTGCAGGAACATGATTCCTCAGATATAAGACTACAGATTTCATTAGGGAGAGACAGTGCAGACTTTGCCACCTCTTCAGCTGTACTACTGCAGGGCTCCCAAGGGGATGAGGTGAACCCAGGGTTTGAAACTTGTGCCCTCAGAAGTGAGTGTAAATTTCAGTAATAAAGTCTACTCTAATAAATTCTTTTCTGTCTTACTGTCTCCAAGGCCATGCCTGCCCCAGGTGCTTATTTGTCAGATAAGAATGCCTGACAAGTGTTCATAAACTTTTCCTCATCTATCTTCGGACAAACTGATGGTGCATCTCTGGATTACTTAATGTGAGTAACTGATTAAACAGGGAGTTCAACCTGTCACACGTGTGTTTTGTGTTTGATCAGATGTGTGGCACACCCATAACACGCAGCTGACCTTTGGTCACTTCACAATACAGAAACCCTGAGATGTCACACTCGTTCTAGGTGAGGTATCACCTTATCAGACAATGCTTCCATGTGCTGTTTCAATATTAAATCTGGCAGAAGGTCACCCCCAGCTGTCCATTAACCAAGACAGAAGCTGGAACCTGTGCAGCTGCCATACCAGACATGGTGAGGTCCCCAGCTCTGCCCCTTCTTTCTTTAGAGTTGAATGAGGCTCTGCACCTTCACCCCACTGCACTGGGAGGCAATGTTTAAAAACATCATAAACGTTTGCTAGGAAGAGGAGAAGATAACACATCCCATATGAGTAATTTCTATGGAAAGACTTGAAGTGATGAACCTTAAGGAAGGGCTGTGGAGGTTGCATCTAATGTTGTTCAATACGATGCTCACCAGGAATTCTCCTGAGCTGCAGATCAGGCTGGCATAGTACTGTACAGTACTTCCAGCTTGGTTTCAAAGCTCTCAGGAGTCCTTTCGGTCTGTCCCGTTAACCCTGAAAATAACATTCACATATCTAATGATTTCAACCATGCCCCAGAAAAGTGCCAGTTAAATCACCACGATGTTAACATCACACATTTCACCTGACTGGCAGGTTTCCCAGCAGGTTCCTTGCTGCTCAAAGTGAGCTGCATTTTACTGATGTGTTCCATCCTCCTGAATTTAGGCTTAGAGTTATATTCCTCTGCAACCCGGCTTGGTCTTGCAGGTGTTTTGCCTCTACCTTGCTTTTCAGAACAAAGTCTAAATTAAAAATTAACATACCTAGGAAACATCTAAGAGCTCTGTTTCCTCTCAGTGAACACAACAATCCCTTAAGCTAACACCAGCTGCTTCTAACACCTTCTAACACCTCTCCATGTCTGCAGTCATATTTTCCTTCCCAGCTCTCTGATTTCTTTGAGACAGCAAGTCCCAGAGAGGGAGTTGAAGCACCACAGTGGCAAGCACTGCACATGCTATGAAATGTCCTGGACACAAAGGGCAAAGACAACTTGATAGGTACCCTCGAAGTTTTTGCATCCATTCATTGCTGTTCTAGTACGTACCAGCGACTGAGGTGTATCCTTCTCCCTGTTAAATTGCTGTGATCTCGTGCCGGAGCAGAAATGTCTTGTCATGGGAGAATTGCCTGCGGGCAAACAGCAGCAGCAGCAGGTCATTGCCGAAGAACGCTTCCTCCCACGTGTGCTGAACTACGAAGCAGAGAAGCAAGTAAATCTCTCAGCATCCTTATTCCCTGGTGCCCTCTAGTGACTGACACCCTGCTCTCCCGGCTCTCGCTGCACAGATTCCTAAAACACAAAGCTGCTTGGGAGCCAGGCCCGATGGAAGAAAAAATCGAATATCGAGTTTGCCCATTAGTAACGGTGTGGGATGCGAAACTTGATGGCCTGGTTTACTTTCCTGTACTTCATGCAGGCAGCACCACCGCTGTGCTCTGCCCCGGGTGAAACAAAAATGAAGGAATGGCAAAAGTGCTTCTTGAAAGTGTAGAGAATCACTCTGGAAAAGTAGGAAGGCTGTTTTGGGAGGGACTTGCATTAGCTGTGCTTTTACCCCCATCCAGCACATCAAAACTTCTCACTGCATCAGCCTTTGGTTAGGAGAGTGCCTGGTTTGCTGCATGGGGTCATGCCTTGCTGCATCACCTCTTGTCCCTGCAGGATCAGCATGGAGCTGGGAGTGTTTAGCTTAGAGAAAAGGAGGCTCAGGAGACACCTTATTGCTCTCTACAACTGCCTGAAAGGAGATTGTAGAGAGTTGGAGTGAGTCTCTTCTTCCAGCTAAACAACTGACAGGACAAGAGGAAACGAGAGGAAACGGCCTCACATTGTGTCAGGGGAGGTTTAGATTGGATATTAGAAACAATTTCTTCATGGAAAGGGTGGTCAGGCATTGGAAAAGGCTGCTCAGGGAAGCAGTGCGATCACCAACCCTGGGTTTGTTAACAAAATGTGTAGATGTGGCACAACCATCCTGGCCTCAAGGGAGGAGGAATCACCAGGAAACCACAGCGATCCTGGCCCCGGCAGGCTGGCAGCAGCCTGAGGGATGGTGGAGAAGCACAGTGCAGGACCGCTCGAGTCGGAAGGGAAGGTTTGACATTACTGACAGAAGCGCCCCAGGACCAGAAAAACATCCCTGCTCCGGCCATCCCTGTGCCGCACGCAGCACGGGGACAGCTGCCGGGCACTGCTGGCACCCAAGTGCCTCACCTGGGGGTGCTGTGGGCTCGGCCATGTCCCCTGATGTCCCTGGGACACGGGGTCCGTGCCAGCGGGCGGCGCTCCGGGGGCAGGAGCGGCGCCGGGCCCTGGCTCAGAGCGCTGCCGGCTTCGCCCCGGCCGGCAGGGATCTCACGGGACCAACGGGATCCCTGCCGAAAACCCAGCTTGTCACGCCTGCTGTGTGCGCCAGGAGGGTGGAACACCGGGAGCCGTGCGACAGCCGGGGACAGCCCGCGCAGGATCCCGGCCAGCATCTCCCGGGAAGCCCGTGTCGGCTTGGGTTGTGCGGGGAGCTGGGAAGCGCCGGCGGTGCCCTCAGTGCTCCGAGCGGGGGGCTGGGGACAGCGACAGCCCCACAGAGAGCGGGGGAGGGCTTCATAGGCAAGCGTGATCCTGAAATAATTGCCTTGGTAGGGTGGGATGTTCATTAAGGTTTTGTGGTGCTCAGGTGAGGACTGCAAAGCTGTGAGAAGGTGGAAGTGCCACTGTGCCGAAAGGGGAATGTGAGACAGAACTCTGGGAGTCGTGGGGATCCAGGCAGGTCTGAGCCCGGGTGCTGGGGTGCCTATGGCAGGAGAACAGACGGCCTGACGCCTGAGGAACATGGACACTTCCCAAAGGCAGTAGGAGAGGAGTGATTCCCCTCTCTTTTTCTGGCTTGTGAGCCCTTGGGGAGCCAGAGCCATGGGCTGGAGGATGGCTGCAGAGGGGCTGCTCTGTCACAGAACCCCAGAGCAGAGTGACAAGCTTTCTCCTTGCCCTGCAAGCCCTGGGGGTGGCTGCTTTGGGTTTGTATAACGCAGTGATGTAGATTACCTGTGACAAGAGGCTTTTCCTTGCTGCCTGCTACCGGCAGCAGTTTAGCAAGTGCTGTTCTTGTAACACCTTAAATAATGCATATAGGTGTGCCTACAGGTAAGTGATGAGAAATACATACTTGCTTTAGTCGTGGTCATTTGTAGTAACCTAATTAAGAAATTCACAGAAACAAAAACTTCATGTCCTCCTGGCTGCTCCTGGCTCACTGTGGCATTGCCTGTGAGGACACAAATCCCTGCTGGGTTGATGACTTTGTTCCCTGGCCCCAGTGGACCAAGCCCTGCATGAATTGGAGGAGAAAGAGACCCAGAGAGGAGACCCCATGATCAAGGATAGGCCAAGGGGTAGAAGAGTCCCAAGCAGGAATGACTGGGAACACCATTTTGGTGTCAGGGAACACCAAACGACTGTCCCTGTGGGAGGAGAGACAGGGGTAGGGGGCCGGCAGGAGCCCCATGCTGGGGACACAGGGCTCACCTGTCACTGGAAAGAGGGGCGTGCAGCACTTGTGGCTGTGTGGCTTTGGAGCCCTTCATCCCGGGTGCTATCAGCTCATCCATGAGCTCCCTCAGCAGCTGAGTCTGACACCCAGCACCGCAACCCTGCCCTGTGCCTGGCAGGCTGCAGTGGTGGGGATTTGGGACCAGCAGCCAGGAGGGAGCAGAGGTGACCCAGCAGGCCTGTGGCCACCCAGCAGGCACAGTGTCAGCTCCCAGCTGGGGCAGACAGCACAGCACAGCTGCCTGCTCCTGCTCCTACTCCTCTGTGCACGGGTTTAATGTGGAGAAAGCACATTGGGACTGGGAATCCCACAGCATCACCATCACTCCCCCACTGCCACTTCTGTGCTGGTGCTGGGGACAGTCCAAGCAGAAACAGGTGGGTTCAGTGCTCTCAGGCCTCTCTGAGCAGAGGGCTATGCTATCACCAGCTCTGCACATTGATGGTGTCCAGAGAAGGTGACCTTCCTGTAGCAGATTTGGCTTCTGTTTCATTTTATCTTCTCACTGAATTTTGTGGTCTGTCCCCATTCCAGTGTGGGTTTGCAAGGGAAAGTCTCCTTTACCTGATAACCTCAGCATGGTTCTGAGCACACAGCCTAGAGAAGTACAGCACTAATTCCGATGCTGCAGAAGGACACAGAGACATAAAGAACAATACACGGGCAGGAAGACAGACCATGCCTTTATTGCAGGGAAAAGGAATCGGCCACAGCGAAGGCAGACCCCTTGTGGTGCATTTCCCAACATCCAGGGCAGCAGCAGCTCCTGCCTGCAGTGTCTCCACAGGGTGCAGAGAGGATGGCAGCATCTGCAACAGGACAGGAGAGGAGAGTCACCCTTTCCTCTGCCATTACTGCTCCCACACTGCTGCAACCTTGTGCCTGGAGTCAGGTGTCAGTGGAAAGGGAAACCCTGGGAACCCACTGGGCTCGGTGCTGCACCAGCACCAGCACCAGCACCCCCAGTTTACCAGAATATGCCCATCTCCTTCCTCCTGTTGATGTCTCTCTTCAGCTGACAGAGTGCGCATGAGGAGCACCACCAGATGGAGCAAAAGTCACCCAGGATGGAGCCCTGTGGAGCAAGGGACACTGCTTGAATAACCCCTTCCCATGTCAACCTTTAAGTCTTTCTATTTATCATCGTCAGCACTCCTGGGCCCCTCACCCCAGCTTGCAGCACGCTGCTGTTCACATCCAGTAAGGACTGGCACGAAGCGATGTGCGACAGGATTACCTCAGCTCACGGTTGTGATGCAGAGCTGTCCCTGGCTCCCGGCCTGCCAGAATGCCCATGCAACTCCCTGCCTCTGCCCTTCCCCTCAGGCATCCCTTACTCCTTCCCCGAGCCCCCAGCCCAGCACCCATCCCGTGGCTGTTGCCGGGGCAGGACAGGCCCCGGGCTGGCCACTGACCGGGATGTTGTATCTGGTGCGGTAGAGGGTCCTCATGGCCACGCTGGAGCCACACAGGCAGCACTCGTCCATGGCCCCGGCCACTTGGCACCCCAGGCAGGGGTAGCAGAAGGTTCCACACAGACCTGTGGGACAGTGAGACATGGGCTTGGCTGAGTGGTGCAAAGACTGAAGAAACTGTGGCTCTTCACCTCAGGCAAGAGCTGCTCTGCCACCCGTACCCACAAAAGTGGGTTTTGCAGCAAGGGCAATGCCACAGAAGGAGCAGGGTAAAGGACCAGGACACATCATGAGGCAGCAGCAGGAATGAGGGGTATGTATGTACTCACACACGCCGCAGTCGGAGCAGCAGTCCATCAGCCCTGTCTGCCACTCCCCTGGCTGCTGGGCAAATGAAAACTGAGGTTGGACCACAACCACATTCTGAGAGGTCATTGCCAGCACGGGGTCAGGTCCCTCCAGGCAGTTTGTGGTCTGAAAAGAAAATCCATCAGAGAAAGGTGCTGCAGGTGTTTCTGAAGTGGGTGTCTTGCTCAGGGTGCTGCATTCCAAGAGGGAGGGTAACAACAGCTCCCTGGGGAGTCCCCAATGCCAGGGTAAAGCCATTCTCCCCACAAGGCGGGGGCACAGCTCTGCCAGAAGCTGCCACTGCCCCCTGAAGCAAAGCAAAACCAGTCTTCCACCAAAAGCAGCAGCAGGCTCTGTGAAATCAGAGGTCCTTCTTCTTCAGAACTGCGGTGCTTCAACACTTCAATCCCGTCTTCTCACCTCCAGTTCATCTTTTATTATTATCTGCTTAAAATGTTTTGGGTTGGTTTTCTGGTTTTATTTTTTTGTTATGATCACAGTCTCCCAAAGCTACTGCTGCTCAGTTCTAGCTTCCCCAAGCTCTCAGGACTCACCTTAATCTTTGCTTTGTTCCATGAGCATCTCAGCCTATTTGCCTCCCCACCTCCTTCCTTCTTCACTTGCCTACTTAGCAGGCTGCAAGGCAGTGAGTTTTTTGTGTCTCTTTCCATCACCCTAAGCTTTGTCACCGGTTCCTGTCTGTCACCCACTTGACTGTCTGTGCAAATGCCTCATCCTCCTCTTCCTCAGTCCCCTGGGGTCACCATGGCCCCTGCATCCCATCCTTCCTCAGCAAGGGGCTGCATCCTCAGAGAGCAGCAAAGCTGCTGCTACACAGCATCATCCCCCAAATCCCCTGACCCTTGTAACAACTCCATCTGCACCCACACCTCCTCCTCCATCAGTGGCCCTTTCTCTCCCTGCCATCTCTGCACGGCACAGCACCACACTCTGACACTCTCTGCAAGAGAAATTCTTCCTTTTGTTTTGGAGCTTTAATTTAAAAAAACAAGAAATCGAGGATGGTCCCACAGGAAGTCCCATGCAGACACACTCCCTGCTCTGTGCCCAAGTTCGGCACCGCTTTGTTAGGCTCTGTAAGGGGATTGTTTTCACATCAGAATTGCATTTTTGCACAAAGTTAAGTACTAAACAACACAGGAAATGTGGTGGAACAAATATATTACTATGCCCAGCACTCGGACAATGCCATTGAGCACACCACCCACATCGGAGGGGCACTGGCTGTGTCATTGCATTTGTACTGACTATTGCCAGCAGGTGGCAAAGGGCTTGGTGGCTCTGCCGGCAGCTCCTGTGCCTCCCCAGCATTTACAGATTGTCCCGGACACATCCCTGCTGTCAGACACAGCCTGTTGCTGTAGGGCCAACCCTAGTTCCTGGCAGTTACAGGAACAGGAAAACGATTGCTGAGTTACCCTGTAAGAGGAAAAAACTTGTAAAAAGTCTCCACATGGTTTGTTCCTCCCATTTTGAAGCTTTCTGCAGGCATTGGAAACATGACTGGGCTGTGGCTGTCTGAGACTCCTGTGGGTGCAGCAGGAGACACTGCACCCACCATTCATCTCCAGACACCTCCTGGCCCTGCCCTGGCCAGCTGTCCCTGCTTGTTCATGCATGAGATCCCAGGTAATTCCCAGCACCTCTGCAGCCAATGTAACACCTCGTGGCATGCCAGAACAGTTTCTTAGGGAAGCCTTGGCACATGAACATTTAAGAAGCAAGAACCAGGAGCGGCAGGGGAGGAGACAGACTATGGACAGGCTGTGCAGTGGGAACACCAGGTAAGCCCAGCACAGGGATCCTGTGCAGGAACAGGGATGTCCAGCAGCAGGCAGGACCACAGGGACCACAGGGAGAAGTGTGCACAGGAGAAGCAGGAGAAATTTCAGGGGCAGGATCCCACCAGCCGGGTTTTCCCTTCCCCTCCCCACATATGAGCACACCACATCCCTGCATGAGTGGAGGCTGCAGTGCAGAGTAGGCAGCAGCCTGGAGAAGCCTCTGCCACACATTCAGCTCCTGAGAGAGGGCCCAGGCCCAGCACACCAACACCATTGTCACTGTAGTATCAGAATTCTACAATTCTAAACAATTCACAGCCCCATGGCATCACCAGCCATGTTGGAATGACTGGTGGGGACAAAAGGCTCCTGAGGTGCCGGCAGTCACATTTCATGGACAACCCAAGTCATGAAGCAGCACCCATAGGCACATGTGTACAAATGAGCAATACAGTGCAAAAGCTGCTGTCCTCCACCTCTGTTCCCCATTTCTGTTGAGATGCCATCAGCAGCACCCAGGATGCTGTGGTTCACCCTGAAGTAGTTTTCTAGGTAGAAAACCTCGCCTTTGTTTCCAGCCCTTCCCCTTCCCCAGCATCACCACTTCAGCCAGCAGCAGTTTCCATACCACAGCTGAAGCAAAGCCAGGCCATACGTACTTTCCCAGCCGTCCTCGTCACAGCAGAAACGTGTCCTTTTCCTGGTTCTTATGCTTTATATGCTCTATGGCAAGTGACCTCTGCTCCCTCTGACTAAGAGAGCAAATGCCAGCTTTAGGTGCAGCTTTGCACAGTGACAGCTTCCCTGCAGTATTCCTGCTGCCTGGCCTCGCCTTTCTTTGGGCCCAGACCCCCCGCAGGAGAGGTTTCCAGTTTGTTTCCAGGCTCCTGTGCTGCCCTAAGCCATGTGCTGCTGGAGGTGAAGTGCCTTTCCTTCCTGAGCATCAGCAAGAGCTGCCTGTAACTGCACTGGGTGACACTGCCTCACTTAGGCTAGAAATGCATTTTTCTGAATTGCCAGGGATCATCCATAGGACCGTCTGGGCCATCTGGGGTTTGGGCAGGTAGGAGTGCCACCATACCCACCCACCCCCATCACGGACAGAGCCACTATCCACCCTTTAAAAGTTTTTTGGTGAAGGCTAAGTAGGGACAAAAAATTTCTGAGTTTCCTTAAAGAGTGAAGCTGGGGGATATATGTAGGGATAAAAAATTCTTCAACATTTCTCTTGAGAGTGATGGAGAGAGGGTGGATGCAACCTCCACCTTCTGGGCAGCAGTATAGGGTTCACAGGCCAGTGCAGGCACATGGGCTCTAAAAGCCCATGCAGGAAGACGGCACTGTTTGTCCTCTCCTGCAGAGAAGACTTGGCAAATCCACGATCCAACACAGTTTTCAATCTCATGTGGGTAAGAATTCATACTCAGGGTCCATAGGGGGACATGTCTGCAACGCCAGAGGTGGGCTGGTGCCAGGGAGCCTCAAATCCCCATGCCTTTATATTCAGGAAGGTGGCACTGGCCAGCATCCCTGGACAGCCACACGGGTCACCACAGCAGGGGCAGCTCAGCACTGGGTGACCTGCAGACGTCACTTGCCTGGGGGAAGGCACAGCTCTGCCCTGGAGCAGTAGTCACTTTCCCAAATTTTATAACTTCTAGGAACAATACCAATTCCTCCAATGTATTAAAGATCCTTTCTAAAAGCTGATCTAATGACAAAATTGAGCAAAAATCTCCCTCTGCAGCAGGCACAGGGAAATCTCATGTGGTGCTGAGATGGATGGAGCAGGAGAAGGACAGGTACGCTCAGGTGGTGCAAAAATGACATACACAGAGGTAGAAAGACAAACTCAAAACTTTATTGCTGTGGTTACTCAGGGGAAATCAAATGCAATCAAGACAAGTCCCCCACATGGAGCATTTCCCAGCTGCCAGGGCAGCAGTGACTCCTGCCTGCAGCAGCTCCACAGGATGCAGCAAGGATGGCAGCATCTGCAACAGGAGGGGAGAGGAGAGTCAGGGAGCAGGGCTGTGCATCACCACACTCTGTGTGTCCGCCCCAGTCCTTCCCCCTCCACCCTGCATGAGGTCCCCAGCAACATTTTGCTGCAGGACAGATCACTCTTGTCACCTCCACTGACCCCACTGCAGCAACCTTTGTCCCGTGTCAGGGGTTGTCAGGAGGGGCTCTGGGAAGCTGCTTGTCTTTGTGTGATGGCAGCTTTATGAGCCAGCACCAGCACCTCCAGCTTACCAGAAAATGCCAGCCTCCCTCCTGCGGTTGATGTCTCTCTTAATTTGGCAAACGGAGCACACGGGGCACCACAGGGTGATACAGAAGTCAGAGCAAATGGACCCCTGTTAGGGAGAAACTGATTAGGGGCAGAGGCTTCCCAGAAGTCAAGTTCCAGCGAAGAAAACGTTAATCATATTCCTGGTCAAGTACTCTTTGTTTCTTGGCTGGCTGCAGCATCCTGAGTAGCAAACACTGCCAGCCCAGGGCTGGCAAACCCCCAGCACCATGGAAAGGAAGGAGGGAGCCCTTTGTGCAGACTGCAGATAGCTACTTATCTTTTGGCTTCTGAGCCTCAGTGGGAAGAAAAATGCACACAGGAACAGACAATTTGGGCAAAGTGAACTTGGGCAGCCTTGGTTTACAATTGGGATGGCACCAGCCAGGCGAAACACATTCCTGTATGTACTGTCCACCTTTCTTCCAAATCTGATTACAGATCGTTAACCGTGTGGCCAGCTTCATCTATTCTTTAGTCCACAATTATCTGAAATCTTTCCCATCTTTCAAAGATCAAACTGGGAAGCAGCAGCTGAGGTGGATAGGAATGGGAAAAAAAGGGTGAGCGGGATGAGCTCGTCCCTTAGGTGCAGAGAGGGGTCTCGGGGGCACCTCGCCTCTGGGCCTCGCAGCGGGACAAGGGGGCAGGGCCGGCACTGACCGGGATGTTGTATCTGGTGCGGTAGAGGGTCCTCATGGCCACGCTGGTCCCGCACAGGCAGCACTCGTTCATGTCCCCGGCCACCTGGCAGCCCAGGCAGGGGAAGCAGAACATCCCGCAGCAGCCTGGCGGGGGGAAACAGCGGCGGCTGAGGCTGTGCCCGCCCGCACGGAGCCCGCGGAGCAGCCGGGACCGCCGGGCTGCGGGGCCGCGCCGAGGCACGGCCGGGTGTGCGGGCACTCACAGACGCCGCAGTCGGAGCAGCAATCCATCAGCCCCGTCTGCCAGGAGCACCGCGAGGCGCCGGACGTGGCCCCGCCGTACTGCGGCTGGATCGTCACCACGGTGTGGGCCATTCCCAGCTCCTCTGCTGGCGGACGGCAAACAGGACGGTCAGTGGTCTGAGCCCCCAGCCAAACTGGTGGCTATCACCCGAAAGACAGGAGGCCTTTTGCTCCAGCTCCCTTCCTGCCGCTGGAGCTGGTAAAGCATAACCATATCTTACCTGCATTTGTGTGTTTCCAAGGATTTTGCGCTTTTTGCCATTTTATCCGACCTTCAAAATAGCATCAGGCCCTCCCCACTGCACCCCAGAAAGGCTTTGCTAGTGCTTAGACACAGCTCATTTCCCTTGTGCCGAGCCGGGCTGGGCAGTGAACCCAGGCTAAACTTGGGCATTCCGGTTGTTGGATTTGGCATATTTTACACAAGGTGGCTTTGGCACGGGTGCAGAGCATGTGGGAAGTACCTGTGGACTCATTTCCTCATAGCAAAGCCAGGCTCCACTCAAGAGAAAACTACAGAAAACTCGTATCTCTGGTTTCTTGATGTGTGAGCCAGAAAGGAAGAAAATCGATGTCCAAAGTCTGACACCCTCTCCGGTAGTTAAGCAAGCAAGTAAACCTTGAAAGCCAGTAACCCTCAGGTCTAAAATAATGATGATGATGATAGTAATAATAATAAGAAAAAGTAAAAGAGGAAGAATAAAAATACTAATAGCAACAAGAACAATTCCTCTCTGCTTCTATTTACCTAGCCAAGTAAAAAAAGTACAAAACATTCTTAGGTAACAGTTCAAAGAAAGTTTGGCCTTGGGGCGAGGTTCTCTGAGGTAAGATAAACCTCCTGCTGATATTTATTGATTTTTTTTCTCTATAAATTGGGTTGTTTTATTTAATTTCTTACAAACAGCAGTTCGGCAAAAAGCAGACCCTCCCTGCTGGGTGGTCAGACTCCTCCCCTGCTGCTTCTGAGCTCAGGAGCCAGAACAGAAACTGAAATGAAAGAGGATAAAGGATGCCGGGGGCAGGGGTGCACCCTCTCTCTCCATCCTTTGGAGTAACGCGTGCTTTCCCAGAAATCGCACTCCTGGCTTCACCTGGCAGCACATGGCAGCCTGCGAGCCCGGCGGGAATGTGGCTGGAGGCAGAATCAGGTGTGTGTCCAGAGGGAAGTGCAACACCTCTGCCTTACCCACAGCTTCCCTCTGCCTGCCCACAGCAGTGCCACCGACATGTGGTGAGTGTCCCTACGCTCCCACAAATGCACAGCGTTCTGCACACCAGCATTATTTACATACTTTCTCCTCTCCTAGCTGCAAACAATAATGAAGAGATTGCAGCATGGAGCTGTTCTTGCCACCAGTAGCACACCCCATTGAAAGCAAAGCAAGCACACAAGGGAGATCAGGCATCAAAAACAACCAATATCTGAGCTTCTGGCAGCACAGCCTGGTTCAAAGAGAGGAAAGTACTAGTCAGATTCCCTTAACACATTTGTACAATTCTGTTAGCAGGAGAAAGTAGCAAGCAAAGGTAAACTCTCCATAATCCAGCTTTTGTGCACAGCTTTTAAAAAGCCTCCCCTCTTCCCCTAGTAGGATTTGCCAGGCAGTTTGCTTTAAATTATATGCTAAGCAGGAAAACAGGGAAAAAAATTCCCTACTTTGACACTATTATCCCACACTTCCCAGGCTAAGAAGTTATTAATATTTCCATGCTTTAAGTGAACCAACCTGATGAGCAGCCTCTGTCTGTGCAGGCTTGCTTGCTGGCTGGGACCCTGCACAAAGAGGTTCTGGTGAAGATGAAACTAAACTTGGTCTCTCAAATGCTCTTATTGGCAGACAGCAGTAAAAAAAGCATAATGGGAGGGAGCTAACTTGAAAGGGGAAGTCAGGAACTGTGCCCTGCTGTCAGCGTTCCAGATTTAACGCATGAAGAACACAGTGATTTATTTTTCCTTTTCCCAAGATGAGTTATTAATCTTTAAAAAAATAATGGTGGCATTTTTATTGTCTTATTCCCTTAACTCTGACTACATGTTGTTGCTGTTCAGGGGAGAACAGGTCTGAAGGATGTACTGTCACTGGGACAGACATTTGGGTTTTCTTTTCTTAGTGAATGCGCTCCATGTGGAGGCTTTCTATAAAACTTAGGCTGATTCCCTAAGTGCTTGTCACAAGCCATGCAGCCCAGCCACCGCAAAATTAACCGAGGACTTACCACACACATATCAATTTCCCTTTATGAGATACTAATATTTGCTGTTTCTTCACTAACATGCCCCAAATATGTAACCACTCATGCCCTGTGCAAGTCATGACAGTTTTGGATGCACTTCCACACTTTGTAGGGAATCTGTGGCACCAGGGCAGCACTTCCTGTTTCCCAGCAGGATGCACACAGTGTGCAGGGATCCCAGAGAGAGTCTGAGTGACTGCTTTCTCAAGAGCAAATTAAGTTCAATGAGTTCCATGGGAAGTGCTGATGATGCCTTCCCCTTCTCTCTTGCCCTTTTCAAGAACGGTAAAAGCAGAAATTTAAGTTAAACTGCAATTTAGCAGCTTTGTCAACAGGCTGGGATTTGTGGTGCTTTAAATAAAGCATTTTTACCAATAGTCCTGCTGAGAAAACAGGGAGTCATGCCTTGAAATGCTTCCCTTGGCTTCCAGCAGCTCCAAAGTTTAACTGAGTATGTCCCTGCTTTACAAGGGGACCAGCCTCGCCACTCCCTGGCTGGGTCATACACAGTTGGTGTTTTTTCTAAAAACATTGCAATAGGCTGTGGAAATTGACGTTTGCAAAATGTTGTAGATCATCAGATTCTTCCTAGAAGAGGAGACGCCTGACATCCCACCGGCTGGCTGCAGGAGGCTCATGGCTCATGGAGGCAGTCTGCTGGGGAGGAGGGAAAGCTGACATGCAGTCAGTTTTCCTAGGTGGTGAGAAAAGGCTCCAGAGAGACCTTAGACATCTTCGAGTACCTAAAGGAGGCTACAAGAGAGCTGGAGAGGGACTTTTCACAAAGGCCTGTAGTGACAGGGCAGGGAGGAATGGTTTTAAAATGAGGGGAGGCTTAAATTGAATATTACAAAGAATTTTTTCGCTGTGAGGGTGGTGAGGCACTGGAACAGGTTGCTCAGAGAAGTTGTGGATGTCCCAACCCTGGAAATATTCAAGGCCAGTTTGGATGGGGCTTTGAGCAACCTGGTCTAATGGAAAGCATCCCTGCCCACAGCATGGGACTTGGAACTAGATGCTCTTTAAGGTCCCTTCCAAAACAAGTCATTCCATGATTATTAATGGAAAAATTCAGCTAAAATTAATAATCACCAATTTAACATGTACTACAGTAAATACAATACTGTTGAAGATTCAGGAGAACAGATTTAAAAAATCTCCCTTAAAACATCTTTGCTTTCTCTGCAAAGAACAAAGTATGCATTACACGGTCTACCATTGTATTTTACAGAGCACTTGCAATCAGAAACTAGTTTATTCCAGTTTGGGCCACTCATATGTAAATGGTCGTGCCTGTTCTCCGTGCCATTTGAAACAACTCCGACCTGCAACCTCAAACACTACCACAAAACTGAGCAAAGCCACCTTCCCCAGCACACTGCCCTGTGTTCCTACTTACACAAACCCTGCTGTCTCGAGTGGTGAGAAGTGGGTTCATCCACAGAGGGTCCACATAAGCCCACGGGTGTGCAGTCTGGAGGGTCTGCCTGGCACAGGAGAGTGCCTGGGGATCTCTCTCCAAAGCTCTGGTCTCACCAGCCCTTTCCAGAGGTAGAGTAACAGCCTCAGGATTTCGTTTCAGATATGGAAAAGGGCTTCCGAATCTGAAACGTCACTCTTTTTCTGGATGTCTCAGCTGGTTCAGTGGAAGAACATGTCACCCTCAAAACTTGCTTCCTTCCCACAACTTGAAATTACTCAGGCGAAAGGGAAATTCCTGCACCTATAAAAGCCATAGGAGAATGGAGCTGAGCAGGTGCAAGGGGAACTTTTCACAGCCCTTAGAAATACAGCTGAGGGTCAGGTGCACATCTCACCAAAACTGAAGCCATTGAAGTTGGTACAAGGAGAGAGCTGCTCCCTGCCCATGTCTGCACATTGCTGTCCCTCCTACACGAGGGACACTGCACACGGTGGAGAGAGTCTGCTCAGCTGGCTGATCTGTCAGAAAATGATGCTGTGGTGGGAGGGTGCAATGCCATCTGAACACGGTGTCCGAACCCCTTGTGTCACAGGCACCCAAACATGAGGTCCAGCACACAGTGTAGAACCCAAAGCCAGGGCCAAGGGCACCATCAGCTTCATAGCAGCTCTCAGTCACAGCAGGTCACAAAAGTAGCAGCAGAAGTGGTTTCAAATCCCTCTGCAAGTGCGTGCTGGCTCAGGCAAGGGTTGGCCACAAGATGCTCCAGAAGTCTCGTGTGAGAAAGATGTCACACATCTCCCGGCTGAGCTTTTGCTTCCTGTGCTCATCACCTTATTACGCTTTCAGTGGTGCCACTCTTTCTCTAGGTCGCTCAGACTGACAGGATAATGCCCTCTGGGAACCAAGCTTTATCTCAGGAGCTCACAAGATAAAAAACAACTGAAGTAAAAATCTACAAATCAACCCCCGTGTAACAAACAGACTAGTCCAACTCCTACATTTTGTAGGCTGCTGCTTCATTAACTCTCTAACTCAAAAAAACCTCTGGTGGTACTCCCCATGTGTTTAACCTCCATTTTTTATTTATTTACCTTAAATCAGCACTGAGCAGCTTGAACGCTAGAAGGCTTTTTTTTTTTGCCCCCCGCTTCCCCTCCTGCCACTGATTTCTTAAGCAAAGCATGAAGGCAGCAGATACAACACTCGCTGCCTTTGCACCTGCTCCACGTGGATAGTTTCCTTGTATGCACGTCCCAAGAGCTCAGAGGACCCCTGGCAGCACAGCAGCTCACGGTGCAAGAGAGGGCTTATTTTACATAATGAAGCATAGGTGCTTAACATAATTAGGGAGGTATTTAGCATAATCCATCACCGATAAGGCACAAGTACTTAAACAGACAAATACTTAACACAAGCACTTAACATAAGAAAGCCTAACAGGCCAAACTTGACATAAGTGACTTAGCAAAATCAGAGCTTAGAATAGCTGACTGCTAAACCGCTTCGGGGAAGAGTGGTAAGAGAGATGGATGGCTCCCGGATAGTCTGCTTCGCCTGGACACTGCGTTAGAACACAGGGATGTGGCGCAATGTAAGACTAAGTGTTTGCTTATCGAATACTAACCACAGGAGTGCACAAATGTATGGAATTTTTGATAAATTGCTATATAAACCCGCTGACATTTGCACATGGTGGAGGAGCAGTTTGAGGAGCGCGGACTCCCTGTTCTCCCGCGTTTTGAGCTGACAGTCGAGGTTGTCACTCGCATTCTTTGAATCAGCAGCTGGGCTGAGAGACACGGGAAGGAGTGAGAGGACACTTTCCCCCATCCTACCCCGCAAATGAGAAAAAACAGGCTACTGGTCCCCGGGTTGTGCTGGCAGCAGTCCCGCTGTGGAGGACACATTCACCAGATAAAGACTCCACAAGGGAGGAAACTGTAGGTGTCAGAATCCTGACTGGGGTTGAGGTACCCTGTATTTATCAGCTGTCACCTCGGAGAGGAGGCAAGCACTGCACACCAGACCTTCAGCCTGCCCTTTACCTAGACAAGAGCAATTTCAGCCCCACCAGCTCCATAGACAACCTGTGCTCACACAGCCTTGGCCTTCTGCCCTGGATCTTCCTCCCAAGGAGGAAGGAGACAGGAAACTCCCACCCCTCCTCTGCCAGATACAGTCAGAGTGATGCTTTACTGTGGTCTGCCAAATCCATCTTTTGTTGCCTTGCTGCACTCACTGTGAGGTGTCACACATGCAGAAGTGCAGGGGAAAAAAGGATCACACCAACTCTAAGTAAATAAATTCAAGGTCCTTTCCAATAAATGCTTAGGTAAGGCACAACAGTAATGCATGTTATGGTGTACATAAAGTCTGTGCTTTCCTCCATTTTTCTCTCAAGTACTTTTATTTCCATTTTTTATTTCCCTTGAAAAGTGGTTGATAGCATGAGAGTATTTGGGGGAAATAAAGCTGAAAATCTGTTTGACAAATATTTGTCCGTGCTGCAGCATGAGGCAACACAAGATGCACACAGGTTTTTCTACTAGGCAGCCCCCTAGCACTGTTGAAGTTTCTTCCCAAAACAGTCCCCTGGTGCTATGTATGTGCTGCTGCTTGCCAGGTTAACTTGGAGACAAAATTAATTCCCTTCAATATAGAATCATAGAATCCTTAAGGTTGAAAAAGGCCTCTAAGATCATTGAGTCCAATCTTTAACCCAGCACTTCACCATATCTTTAACCCAGCACTTCACTGTCATCTTCACCATAAAACCGTGTTCCCAAATGCCACATCCTCATACCTTTTGAGCACTTCCAGGGATGGTGATTCCCCCACTTCCCTGGGCAGCCTGTTCCAATGCCTGACCCCCATTTCAGTGAAGAGTTTTTCCTAATATCCCATCTAAATCTTCCCTGCTGCACTTTGAGGCCACTTCCTCTCCTGCTATCACCTGTTACTTGGGAGACCAGACCAACTCCTATCCAGCTACAAGCTCCTTTCAGGGAGCTGTAGAAAGCTGAACTCTACGAATGCTTTGACATCAGTCCAGGAAAAAAACAAGGTCCTGTGGACTGGGCATGCCACTCCTTTCCTTTGGTACCCCCACAACTTGTTACAGGCTTGGTTCTCTTCTTTATGTAGTTGATACAATTAATTTTATATTAGGTGTATTTCCTTGTTATTGTACCTGTCACAGACAAGCTCTGCAATTTGGATGAACTGTGTTTTGCAGGTGTAAGTATTGAGGGGTGGGTTTTGATTTTGTTTTGCATTAGGATGGGAATTTCCGCTCCAGGAATTACAACTGTATTTTTAGAAGCTTTGAACTTGGCATTGAACACTTTTTTTGTTGCTGGCTTAGTTTTGGTTTCTTTCAAGTGTATTAGACCTCTTTCTGCTTTGTTCAGATAAAATCACATGTGAAGAGCTGCCTGGAAGTGGTGTTTTTTTGGTGTTTTTTTTAAACACCACCATCTTGGAGAAGAAAAATGCTGTAAAACCAATGAAGTTTTTTGTGATTTTCTTTGTAATTCTGGTACTCCATCTACCACAAGGTGTTAAAATTTGCTCTGGCCCGTTTCCTCCATCACAAACTAGAGGGAGGCACTGCAGGAAACTCACCTCTCCAGTATACCAGAAACCTTCAGCTATTACCTAAACTTCACGTTATGCATAGCTGGTTAACACCCACATTTTTTCTTGTCAGCTTTGTTTGGAAGCTCAAGTGAAGCTTCTCCCCTGGTATTTGCACAGTGAAGTGTTTAGAAATCAATTATTGGCCCTCTCCTAGCTTTTACCAAAAGGAAAAAGCAAAGAAGGGCTTTTTTTTTTTTTTTTCCCCCGGTCATGTTGCCAGTGGCTGGCAACACGCCCGCCCTACTGCCCTGGTATGGCTGGAGTACCTGGCAGCCAGGCTGGCTGGCACGGGCTGTTTGCACAGCACAGCTCCTGCAGCTCCTACTTGGGAAGAGAAGGAGGCAAAAACCTGAGCCCGTGGCATTAATGACATCATATTTACCAAGAAATACAAACAGCAGAATCCAGGCACGGTTTGTCCTGGCTGACCCTCCTCTGGCAAGACTTTTTCCTGGGAAAGGTGGGCGTGAGAGCTCCCATGTGCCGCTGTGCTAATCAGGCTTCCGAGGCAAAGATCCAGCCCCACCCTGCAGGGCTTCCGATGCCTTGGCAACCTCTCCCCTCATCCCTGCAGGGAGTGGCACCCTCACTTCTATAGAGCTCCTGGACAAGGAGCTGGTGTTGCTTTGATACACCCCTCCACAATGTACAGCAGCAGCGCACACAGGCAAAGGCTGGTGTTGGCTGCAGAGCTTTCTGTTTCACTGAGCAATGGGCCGTGGTTCAGTTTGCCATTGTTAGGCACTTCTGACCTTCCTGCTGCCTGAAAAAAAGCATTTTTTACTCCAACATCCTGTGGAGGAATAACTGGAAAAGAAAGGGGAGATGAAAGGCAAGGTTTGACAGTGGAGGAGAAACTTCCAGAAGACACTGTTACTTGTGCAAAAGCACACTAATAATAAAGCTGCTGCTTAGAGACAGGTGTATTTGAGAACTTTCTAAGAGACTGTATCTAATTACAGCAGAGAGTGTCTTTGTGAAGATTTGGAATAGAATAGCTTGGGAATGAAAGGAGGAGATATACAGACACCTGCTAGCAGATGCAAACAGGAAGGTTTTAGCCAGGAAGCAGCTCAGCCTTTATCTCTTTTGCACTTGAAAAATTATTTATTTCCATGCATTAATCATAAAATGCTCACGCTATTAACACTCTCGGTAGCCTTTATGTCTTTTGCACTTTAGAAATGATTTATTTCTGTGTATTAATCATAAAAATCTCATGAATTTAATACTCCCAGTACTACAGCCTGGAACCTAAACCTTTCTTAAGTTTTTCAGTGAGTGAACCTAAAATGCAGCTATGTCTTACCTGTGTAAAATGCATTTTGAGATGAATTTGGAAAACTCCCAACAGAAAGCATGAAATGATGTTCAAGTTTAGGACATGAGGACTGTTTTGAAACTTTAATTTTTACTCCATTTAGCTAAACCTTCTTCTTCCTCTCATTACAAGACAAATACTTGTGACAAGCAGTCATCAAAGGACACCAGAAGGTTCAAAGACACTACAAAATGTGAGCTCTTCCCAAATCTGAGCTATTTAAAAACAATTCAATATGGTAAAAACAGATGAATAACTTTTGCCACCTCTCTGAAGTAATACTACTAGTGTTAAGAAACTGATCCACACTAATTACATCACAAGACTTTTTAATTACTAGTAAATGGCTAATAAACAAAATTCAACATGAAGTTGGATGCATCCAATTCTCCCTCTACAAAATGCAACTTTGTCCCATAATTATTCTAATTTTTAAACTGCTTTTCTTCAGCTTAATACTTTATCACATAAATATAAATCCTATTTAAGAATTTCTATGTAAGGACCAAGTAGGCCCTAAAAGCACTTACACTTCTGAACGTTTTCACATATTTGTATTTTATATACTGTCAGGCCAAAAAATTTAGTTTTCCAATTTGCTTTAAATGTATTTGGCATCACTGGCTTAAATAATGAAACAAAAAGCAACTTTACACGGTGTACATTAAAACAAAATGTTCAGAACCTACAGAAAACTGTTCCAGCCCTAAAAGGGATCTTCTGTGACCAGAGCCATTGACTCATTAGGTGCTTGGTTTTTCCTGCTACAGGAACTCAGGTAAGCTCCACCATATCATTATCCTAGAATGGTCATCACTGTTGCTCCTTCCATAGAAATTAATTTCAGAATGTGCCATACAAGCTCTTCAATACCATAAAGGTGCAAAACATGTTACTGGGAGAGCATAAGCCAGTTGAAAATGTGAATGGTTTCAAGCAATGTAATTATTAGACTGCACTTGCTATTTTACTTGTTTCTAGGCATCTACCTAGAAACAAGTTCTTACTGTAAGACTGCAAATAAAACCTGTGGGCATAAGTCAAAACAAACAGAATTAAAAAATAAAAATAAGGAAGTGACAATTCTTTGCATGATGAATTTGTAGCTCAGGGCCAACCACTGGCCTCACACACTTGGCAACAGCTCTGGGCTGCTCTGGTTTAAAGTCCTTAATCTGTGTTCAAATCACTCTTGATAAACCAGCTCAGCTCCATCTGTGCAGACAACTTTGCAGAAGTCTGTTCTCTTCAAATGGGAAGCACCCACTCCCAGCAACCACAGCAAGAACAAAATGTATTCTCAAATACTTCTCTATTGTTTTGGAACCTCACATACTCAGAGTCCTGACTGCTCCTAGACATCCCAGGATAAAAACTGTTATTTGCAATTCCTTCATGCAGCATGCTCCAACTCAAACTGAAAAAAAATTAGTTTTGTAATAAACCAGACAATCAAACACGTACAGGCAGATTTTATTTACATCCTGAAATCATTTTGCATTTTTACATGTGCTTTCACTAAGAGACATCTGTTTCATATAAAATCTTGAGCTTCACAGAAGTTTGCTGGTACTACACAGGACCAGCAGAGCAGCTTCACTTATTGCAGCTTCTATGCAGATTGAAGCTATTCACAGATAATCAAAACTTCCATTGTAGGATCATCTCAATTACATGATTTCAGATACAAGAATGCTTTCACCAGCTTTTATAAATAAACAATATAAACCAACTGTACTTATATTAAAAGTGTTTTCTTTCTTACAAATACTTACATTTTAGTTAGACTAAAATATCAGTATAGTGATTTAATCTATCTGTTTTCTAAAGGCTCTTCTGAATCTTTTAAGTCTTTTTGTTTGCACAGATTCCCAAGCACAATCCCCATGAAGAGCAGAATTCCTACTGTACGATTTGAAGCAAATTTCTTCCAGCAGTCTTCAGGCTTGTCTATGTCCAGAGTGTAAATCTGCAAAAGCACAGTATAAAATATAGAATTATGATTCTACAGATTCAAATATTTGACACATCACAAAATGACACAAAAAAGTCTGCAACTCCAAAGAATTATTCTTAAATTCTAAAGTCTACCCTTACCTCCACAAGAAACAGAAATACTCCGTGCTTAAAAAAGTTTTTGTGTAATTGGCATCTATGTTTAACAGATTCATTCAACATACAGCAGAAAAGTCAAGGATCACATATGAACATGATTCCCAGGCCATCTCAATGAAAACTATTTAAACAGTCTGGTTACTGGTGTGCCCAGTTTGATATTTAAAAGTGCAAAAATACATGGGCATGTAAACAAGTCTTCTTGCGATTTTCCTCAGTAGGTTGCCACCTAATTCTTCAATGTAACTTTAAATAAAAAGAAGGCCCCCAGAACATGCACTGTTCCATTTCTGCTGCAAGGTGTTGTCCTGTGTTTCAGTAGAGATAAGGCACTGGAGAGAACTGGAAAGCACAGGAAAGTGCCAGGCCCTGCCTTGCCACACAGGGCTGGTTCAGTCCAGTTCCTCTTAGCCGTGTTCATCCAACTGCCTTCCAAACAAGAACCAGGACACCTGCAACTGCAGCCAGAAACAAGGCCTGGCTTACCCAGCATGGCAGCTGTGAGTCACAATGGAAGGCTAAAAAAAACCCCACATGGTATAGCAAGAGCAAAGTTACTGAAAAAACATTTCCAAAGCCAGAATTCAGTGCAAAAGTCTCGAGAATGATGACAAGAGGAACTGTTAAAGAAAATGAGTCGAAGGATTACTAGAGAAGTACCCCCTAAAACCTCAAACCTTGCACTTCAGTCTTTGAAAATGTTAGAACATATTCAATTGAAAAAAGTGAAACCTTGCCAAGGAAACCTGTTTCATTTGTGGTTCTACAGAGAAATCAGCATTGGGTCCTCACCAAATAGTCAAAATCACTCTTCACAAGCTTCTAAAGTATGATATGATCCAGCCCCTTGAGAACCTGTCAGCCCCTCAAACACTGGGAACTGGAAATGCTGAACTGACAAAACTCAACAGCAGCCGAGCTATAGATACACTTTCAGAAACACAAAGAAAGTAAAAGATGATATTTTTCTACCAGTGCATTTCTTGAGAGGGACGTAATTTGGCATCATCATGACCCAAATCCCTCTGTCTCAGGCAAAAATTCAATGAATTAAGGAGAAACTGGTCCTCAAGCAGCTCACTCAGCCTTCTAAACTCAGTTAAGCACATGATCAGAAACCCTGAACAAGAAGATGGGCATGAAAATGTTTAACCAAGACTAATATTAATCACTCAAAACGAAGCTACTCTGTGGTACAGAGAACAGTTGTCAGTCCACACAATTGTGAGTTCTCCATCACTTACATTCATTAGGTCTGCATCCTCACTTATAAAATTTCTTAGAAGTGATTTCCATTTGTGCCCAAACTACAACATAAAACCCCTCTGACAATTCAAACTGTAAATGATTGTGCAGTGGATGCAGTATTCTTTCCCCCATGGATTTCCAAGTACAATCACTGTGGAAACAGTGGCTGAGTGCCAGACTACATCACCACAAGAATTCTCTTACTGAGAGATATGTTTACTACCCATCACCCACACGAGCTCCACCCATGGAAATGTAACATAAGACCAACGTGCTTTACAAAGTTCCACGTTACCACAGCTTTAACTTCAGACTGGCAACGTTTTTACCCCTTGCAATACACAAACCTCTACTATTTAACTATCAAGAATAGAAATTAATTTTTGTATACACTGACTTGCATAGACTGTGTAACACAGTTGTTAAGATTCAAAAAGAACAACGTAACAAGATCCTATCTGCATTTTTTACTGACAAGCCAATTTATTTTTTCCTGTTTTTCATTAACATTTCTAAACTAATGCAGCTACAAGACTGAACTTGATTGTTCTCTGCTATAAAAAGCATGAGTTAGAACTGACAATTACCATAAAGTTATAGTAACATCTGCTGTGTTATGTGCCAGACACTGCAAGAGCTGAATCAGAACAGTCAATACTGCAGTATCTCGCAGCATACTGAGGTGGATCTAGCAGCAGCTCCTGCTGGAAGTGAGAAGAAAACCATTTCTTTGAGATCACAGCTTAATGTGTGGCACTTGTTTTGGATAGGAACAGACTCAAACCCAGTGCTCCACAGTTGGTGGACAGGACTGGAGGTCTCTTCAACCAAAAGGTCTCTTCAACTTAAGAGGAGAAAGCTTATTGTCAGAAGACTTCAGTTCTCTTCACAGGAACTGTTTTTTTCAGGTCGCTGGTGAATTCATGGGGATTAAAAAGCACTCTGATTTCTTATTAGGAACTTCCACACAGAAAAAGTATAAATAAATCCATCAAACCTGGTGTGCCAGGTGAGCCCCTACGGCAGCCACAGCTGAGTAATATGGGAATGTTTGGTTGCAATTCATCCCTGCCACGCACAGACTCAGGAGCATGGCCAGGCTGAAGCCACTGAGCCACTGCTTTGTGTCCTCCTTGAAGTGCAATGCAGTTGACTTCACACCAATCATGATGTCATCCCTCTTATCCTGGAATGAAAGGATGCATTACCAGAAAATCCATAATCCAACACCACTTTGTAAGGTTGCTTAAGTTTCCAGTGCTTTTTACCAGGAACACAATTTCAGTGCATTTGTAGATCCCTACATTAAAGTCTAAATCAGAGGGTTGGTCTTAGAGCTGCTTTAGCAGCCAAGAGTTAATACCAACATCAAAGGTATTTGCACAATGCAAATACATAAGAGCACAAAGGGCATTTTACTTCCATCTTTCCACCTGATAAGTAAAACCTTGGCAAACAGCAATAAAACATCGAAGGGCTGGGACTTCTGTGGTGCTGTTTGAGCTCAGCTGAGGAGCTTAGTTTTGCTGCTTGACAACAAATTTTTAAGTGAAACACACGAACTTGTGTGTTTAAAGACAGGTATCTGAAATGTGTCCCTGTGAGCCCACCTGATGTGCATAAATGGTGTCGTACACCAGTGTCCACATGACTCCAGCCGAGTACAAGGGCAAACACACCGACCACTCACACGAGCCTTTGATGGCAGACCAGCCAAGAAGGGCTCCCCAATTAAATGTAAGCCCTAAAAACATAAAGAGAGTTTTAAAAAGGGAAAAAAGTTACAAGAATGCCAGGAGCAATTAAATATTATTTGTTTGAGAGTATATCATATCAGCAGCTTTTTGTACAATACCAACATCTCTATTTTTCTACCACTTATTTTCAGGCAGGTAATAAATATAAGAGATTTGACAGTAAATATTCTGGATATGCAAGGAAAAATACGTATGCCACACATTTTACTCTAATTTGACTTCATCAGTATAGGGAAACATTTGCATAGAACTATTTCAAAATACTCCAACAACAGGTCTGAAGGTAAAATGCTTAGATGTCAGTGTAGCAAAAGAGGTCAGCATAACTGACTGCAAAACAGTACACAGCAGTCAACTACGGTACTTCTAGGCTGAAAATTACAACTTTGGTAAAAAAACCCTGAAGAAAACTGGAATGTGAAAGCCAATACACACAGATATGTTTTAGTAGCTCAAGCTGAAATACAAGCCCCATGAGTATCTGTACAGGAGCAATTTTAGAGGCTGAAGACTAAAAGGCAGGCCAATCCGTATTTAAGAAAGGTTTTAAAATAACCCCAAAACTAAAGCTCATTCTCAAATGACAAATATTTATTTCCTCCCTCCTCTCCTTCCTTCTATCACTCCATCAAAACAAGGAACTGATTTCTAGCAAAAAAAAAACCCAAAAACCCCACACATCTCCTTTGATACCTGTTATGAAAAAGGAAGCTTGTGGCACAACAGAGGTTTGCCTATAAGGTATTTCTCTTTTGATATAAAGTTATAAAAAAATCAGACTGCTAAAGCTCAAATACTAATCTGTAAAACACCCCAAAAACTACATCTGAAGAAAAAAACAGTAAAAATATTCCCAGCTCACCCAAAACTAGCTGTGGCCAGTATGTTATTCTCTTCATCAGAGGGTAGGTGATCACAAGAGACAAAGAGGCTGCTCCCAGAATGATACTGTAAAAAGCACCAAGAGGATTATTGTTTGCCAAGCTAAAGACAAGTAGATGTTGTGTAGCTTTACAGGAGCTGTACATATTACTGAACTAATTCTTTTACTTTCAAATACAATTCCATGACTAATAATCTCCTCCCTCTGCCCCCAGTTTCTGCTGAAAATCTCTGACCCAGAATAAAATTTAAAAAACAAAAGACAACTCATACATCACCTGTAGTAATTCAGACACAGAAGCACACAGAGTGCCAAGCTGAGCTGTCCACCAAGGAAAATCAGGGACTGAAAAGTAGAGATATCTCCAGCTGCCAGGGGTCTACTTGCTGTCCTTGCAACCTAAAAAAGGGAAATAATGTTAATACCAAATCCAGCATAACATTACAGAATGGTTTGGCTTGTAATGGGTCTTAAAGACCATCTAGTTCCAACCTCCCTGCCACAGGCAGGGAACCTTCCCCTAGACCAGGTTGTGCAGAGCCCCATCTGACAATAACACATTCCAATGTATATTACAACTAAAAGTCACACCATTGGCATGGAAGTGTAAAAATAAACAAAACCAGGTCAAAGAATGCATGAGATGAGGTTCCTTCAGTGATACAAACCTAGCAACATCGTCACTACTTTCTAAGCAGTAATGGTTATAACAGCAGCATGCAGGCTTTAAAAAGGGGTGCAGAATTAAAGTGACACTCATGGGCAGTGAGGCCAATTAGAAACACTCCAGACACTTGTATATGAATTTTGTCACCTTAGAAAAAAAATAATCAGACTTAAAATGTTGTGAGCTAACTCTCCTGATTTCAAGCAGCACTTCTGTGCTTAAATGCTTTATTAAGATTACCAGGTAAAACCTCACAAAGATGCAGGGCTTCTCTAGCACACATAACCATTGCTAATGGTTATGTACCACCAGGTACTCATGTACCTGATGGGCAATTTACAATGTTTGTTTCCTGTTTTCTGGGGAGAAATGGAAGGGCCCTCATTCTGTTGTTTGCATTTGGTTCTCTCTAAAGGCATTTTCAGAATCCAGTCCCATTGAGCTGGAGCTAATAACTGTGAAAAGACAGTTAATTTAATTTTAGGTGGGATACAGTGGAGTTTAGCAACTCTGTCTGGAATGAGAAATCATAAAAGGTAAACTGAAGAAAGAAACAAGTATCAGAAAAAAAGTTAAAATTAAATGACTGGTGTGTTACTTGGCAAAGGTGACCAATGCCAAAAAAATCCCAAATGACTGAAATTCACCTCAACACGAGGAAGAACTTCTCTACATTGAGTATGGCAGAGCACTGGAACAGGCTGGCCAGGGAGGTCATAGAGTCTCCCTCCCTGGAGACATTCCAAACCCACCTGGACAAGTTCCTGTGTCACCTGCTCCAGGTAACTCTGCCCTGCCAGGGGACTTGAACTGGATCATCTCCAGAGATCCCTTCCAACCCCTAACTGTTCTGTCAAATTGTGCATGTTGACAAAAATGGTGTCAAGTCTACTCCAAGAGGTTCAAAAGCCGACTTTTGACAGAATATAATGCACGTATAAAGTATCTTGCATATGCTCTAATAATGTGAATTTAAATAAAATCTTTTAGCTTGTTCTCCCCCCCGCCATCAGGTTCTGTTGAACATCAAATACTGCTTTTGCAGTTTAAACATGCACTTAACATATCTGTGACCAATTCCACTGCACATTGCAACCAAACATGGGATGTGTCACTTAAAGGAAACATTTCCCACATAATCAGTAGCACAAAATCTAAACCCCAAACCACCATCACCTACACCAGCCAACATCCTGCTCTTGGCCTGGCCTCTATGGCACTTGTGTTGAAGGCAGCCTTTTAAGGTATCTCAGAAAAAGCCTTGAAGGCAATTTTTAAAACTTTACATCTAACCACATCACATAATGCATAAATGAAATCGTCATATTGAAATTCCCTCTTACTTATCACACCCCCTCCATCAAATCTGCCTAGCATATGTAGTTGCTAATACCTTCTGAACCCTAAACCATCCACAAACCCCATTCTGATTCCCTGCCTTCCCAACAGTACAAATACAAGTGCTGTAGTAAGACTGGCTGATTATTCTGTGTCTTGCAGGGCCGAAACCCGAACCCCAAAACCAGAGGAACAATACAGGAAGAGAAACCGGGATGAGCAAACAGTGACACATCAGCAGGACACTCCCCCTTCAAGATTGCAGCTGTGCACCTTTCAAAATCTGACACTGGGCACTGCCTTTTGCTTATTTCCCTTTTTCTGAACAAACGGGAAATATAAATGAAAGATACAACATAATAGAAGGAGATTAGCTCAGGGCTGGGCATGATACTCTGAACAGCCAAAATTAACAACACAACAATATAAGGAAACACTGTTCCTTAAATTAAGAAAAAAAGAAATATGGTTCTTCGGTAGATTCCAACTAGCAAGCGTAGCAAAAAAAGTGCTACTTCTTCCATTCTGCCATGCAAAACAACGTTGAGAAATAAACTTGTTCAAGTACTACCTACAGCTGACAACAGCATGTATTTTATCTTACACAGAGCTGAGTACTCTAGAAAACTTATTACCGTCCTAGACAGAGAAATGTTATAAAAACAAAATAATTTATACTCTTCTAGGAGGAAGTGTAGACAAATTAATTGCACACATCTCAGACAGAAACATGGGGGAACTCCTGAACCTGGAGCCCTACACCTACACTCAGCAAGGAATCACCAGGGATGTTCGTGCACTTGAGTGCCTTCAAGTTCCTTGGTGCCTTGTTAAGCAAAATACAATTTAAATAACCTGGAGTGTAAATAACATGGAGTTAAGTGGAGTCTCCCTCTCTGGAGACGTTCCAAACCCACGTGGATGTGTAACCTGCTCTAGGTGAGCTGGCCTTGGCAAGGGGCTTGAACTAGATGATCTCCTGAGGTCCCTTCCAACCCTAACTATTCTAGGATTCTGTCATGATGGAGATGAGTGCTTGGTTCACTGAATCATAGAATGGTTTGGGTTGGTAGGGGACCTTGAAAATTATCTTGATCCAACCCTTATGCTGTGGGCAGGGACACCTTCCACTAAACCAAGTTACTCAGAGCCCCATCCAAATCCAAACTGGCCTTGAACACTTCCTGGGATGGGGCATCCACGACTTTCCTGGGCAACCTGTCCCAGTGCCTCACCACCCTCACAGCCAAGAATTTATTCCTAATCTCTAAGCGAAACCTTCTCTCTTTCAGCTGGAACCCATTTCCCCTTGTCCTGTCACTACGGGCTCGTGTAAACAGTGTCGCCCCATCAGCCTCGGGCACTGGAAGGCAGCACTGCCCAGCACTCACTTCGCGGGGACCCTGCAGCACGGGGGCTCCTCTACCTGTCTGTCATAGTCGCGGTCCCACATGTCATTGATGGTGCAGCCGGCCCCCCGCATGAGCACGGCTCCCACGCCGAACAGGGACAGCATGCGCCAGTCCGGGAGGCAGCCGGGCGCGGCCGCCAGCCCGATGCTCCAGGTGCACGGCAGGTACAGCAGCCACGTCCCTGCGGGGAGATAAAACCCGCGGCCGGGCTCAGGGGGGAGCGGGAGGCCGCCGCGGGCCCGGGCTCTGCCCCTCCCCGCCGCGCTCACCGGCGGGCTGGTGCAGCCGCATGAGCCGCAGGTAGGGCTGCAGGGAGGCCGGCGCGGCGCGCACCAGCTCGGCCGCCGAGAAGCCGCGCGGGCTCGGG
>VZRZ01005482.1:104953-142027 GCA_013398175.1 Climacteris rufus
CAGCAGCACCGCCGCCATCTTGGCGCCGCGCGCTGCCGGCGGGAGGGGTCACGCGGCCCTGCGCATGCGCGGTGCCCTCAGCTGCCCCGCGCCGGGGTGAGGGAGGTCGCGGTCCGCGTCAGCATCCGGTGCGTTGTCAGTGGTGGCCTCGTTCCCCGAAACAAAACGTGACCCTTCTTCGTAGGAGGCATCTCGCAGACCTCTCCACACTGTTCTGAATAAAAAACCTATTCATACTTCCTCTATGGTCTTTGGGTCTCGTCTCCTCGCTTACCCGGTTTTCCCGCCATCTGTACGAGTGACCGAAATGCTGAGGGTTAATGGCTCGGAACAATCAGCGAGTTGCAAAAGCAGCGGGCGCTTGGCTGAGGCCAGGTTTGCATCCCCGAGCCGGAGGGGAGGAGGAGCGGCTTCGGAGCGTGCGGTGGGAAACCTCAGACCCGTATGAGAACCGCCCGGGTGGCCACAGCGAGCACGCTGAAAGCGGTGAGACGGATGTGTCTTTACAACCAAACCGTGGGCCTGCTTGTAGCTAAAGCCAGGTACTGATGGGTGAAAGAAGCAATGGGAGGAACCATAAACTGCAGAGCAATTCCACTAATTGACAGACTGTTGCTCACCCAAGGCCATGTTAAATTCCTGGACTTAGAGAAAAAGAGTAAAGATACAAAGATACAAATAAATAGGAGGGAGGCGGGTGCACATTAGGAAGGGATATGTATTAGGCGATTCGGGAAGTCTGTACCTCTCAAGTACCTCAGCCAAAGGGGAAAGAGAGAGGGAAATGCGGCCGGAAAATTAGGATAAAAATGGGGCTGCGTCCTTCAGCAATTTGAGAGACCTCATGGGAAATGCCCGTGGCTTCTCCCTTTATTTGAAGTAAGTTACGGGACTCCTCTGTCTCCTTTTTGGACATAAAATTCTGGCATCATAAATTTTCTTGACACCACCTCTGCTTAGCTACAGGGGAGGTACCTGGGCATTCCCACCTGAACCAGACTGTACATTAACCCTTTGAACTTCATGTTTCAGGGTCTTCTCCCACCACTGATGGATCAAGACTGTGACCATCACCCATCCAAATTGCAACAATCAAGTCTCCTCACTGGGTCCACGGGTGATGATATCTTTCCTCTCCACTATCACATCCTTTCTTTCTTTTGCTTATATATTTCCTTAAATGATATCGTTAAACTTATATTGTTGTCTTTCCGTAGGTAGTAACCCAAAAGGCGGCACACCTCCTTTCCATTGTTCTAAACTAAACCTGCTGTGTTTCTATAAACACCGATCATTCGGTGTCATTTCACTCCAAGCTGCCCCAAGGGATCTGTTAACAAGAGCCTCAGTTACCTCACCTTCAGGGGCTGGTCGTAACACCAACTTAAGAGTTATTGCACAAACCAGGGAGCAGAGGACAAAGCCATAAAAACTTTGCCTAGCATGGCATAGTTTCAGCGTTAAAATGTCCCCAGATTTGCTGCTGAAAGATTTCTTGGGAATTTCAGTGTCCCCATAGAGTATAATTTTTTTTGCATTACACACTTTCTTCAGCTTGAACGACTCACACAGCGGTAAAAAACAATGGAAACCGTTTTAAAGTATAATTTCCCAAGATGTTGACTACCAGGAAGAAGTGAAGTATGAATATGATGAAGAGGTGACTTTAATGTTTTGCCGTTTATTGTTTGAATGAGCACTGCTCCACAGCAATAAAATTATTTGCACAGGACCATAAAGGAAATAGTTGCTCAACTCTGATGAAGAGTAACCAATAATATTTATCTGATCTTATCTCCATTTCACATTGACAGGGTCATCATGGGCTTTATTCAGATACAGACAAGTGCCTGAGGTGTGTTTGAATGGTGAGTCTTGCCTACAGCCTCTCTGCCTGCGCTGTCCGTAGGAACACAGAGGCTCTCATTGTCACCAGGTGGTTGTTCCTCTAGAGACACTGTTTGGGGTTTTTTTATGTGTGATGTGGCAAGCAAACACTGGACTGTCTGCAGAAAATTTCTAAGGAGCCCATGGAAGTAAAGAAGAAAAGTAAACTTACTGCCACTGTATTCTTATTCATGATATAGTGGCCTGGTTCTTCACTGAAAAATAATCTAGGGAGTAGCTCATTTCAGACTTTGAAAAATCACCAAAAGCTATTAAGACTTTACTGTCTTGTAGACAAACTCAAATCTAAGTTGATGGTCAAAATGCCTCTGGTTCTAAGAAGATTATCAGTTTCCCTATTTTCATGTACAACTAATGATCCCCTGTACCAAAGTCTGATGCACCTTACTCCACCTTCCAGGACACGATTTACAGAAAATCCAGTGTGAGTAATCTGAGCTCAGAGTCAAAAAGGCCAAAGTGAATTGGAATGAATGTGAGATGTAACTATTCCTGTTCTCAAATAAGTATGCACACACATATTCAAGGTCTACCCCCCAAGGTTTGCAATATTCACAGAGTTAAAAAGGCCCCAGGGATAAGGGGGCAGGCATTGGCCCTGCAATGTTCATCTCTGTTTCAGACCATAGCTGTCCTGGAGTGCTGGGATCCAGCATCTTTCCAGTTCTCTGCACTTATGTCCCTCCTGCCCTGTTTGTATAGAGCTGACAGTAGCCATCAGCTTGATGTGCAACCCTTTGCAAAGAGAAAGATGTTTACTGAGCTGTGAATCAAAACTCTCCCCACCCTGCCACGAAGAACCGGGCTCCGAGAAGGAGACATGGTTGGCAGCAGCTGTCATTTGCATGCCCAAACATCTCTGTGCCCCTCCTGGTAGTTCCTGTGTGCCAGTCACCAGCACATTGTTGGATCTGAGTCAGACTGGGTGGAGGGCTTCTGAACTGGTGGTCAATCACAATTGAAACACACCAACCTGCATATGATTTATTTCATTTTTGTGTACTTAGGTACTCTTGTTGATAACCAAACAAAGCACAGGTGACGTACGACCAAAAGAAAAGTAGGGAGTGTCCTGGTATCAGTATGTCAAAAAGAAGTCTTCAAAAATAGGAAGATTGCCAAAAGCTGGTATAAATCACTTTAATTAAAATCTTCAAATATAAAACTCACAAGCATTGGAATAAACAAAACTCTTGGAAAAGTTCTAAAAAGAAGCTACCAGGCAAGTAATAGCTTTGATGTTTTAATTGTAACTTGCAATTTAATAATAATAATAATAAATTATTAACTTTATGCTGACGGTATGTAAGACTTTCCAGTCCATCTTACACATTCTTTCTTCTCTTATGGAATTTGGACAATGTAAACAAACTCAGCCTTCTTCATTTCTGATCTGTGTTATCCCCTGATACATAATACTTCACAGAACACATCTGCTGTGTGGATGCACATGCTCCTTTGACACACTGAACTCAAGTATAGCCTCTTTAGTGTGCAGGTTTTCATCACAGCTACAAAAGTACATGAGTTTTGAAAGTCCTCTCATTAAAAGAGGTTCCCTGCCCTGTGCTAAAAGCCCGTGTAGCTGGTAGCATCTTTTTAAAGCTTAAAAAGGGAAGTACAGTAGTGTGGGGTTGTTTTTCCCTGCTGTGCTCAAAATACCCTAAGGCGTTGAGAGTGGTGTGGGTTTCATATCTTCAGGAAAAGTAGATGCAAATAAATACGTGCAGGAGGCCACAGGTCCTGTCCAAGGCCTGCTGTTCCCCTAGGGACCAGCAGCCTGTGGCCAGAGGGAGAGGCCAGTGGCACAGCCAGCTGCAACAGGGTGTGCATGGGAAAGGCACAGCTGGGGAGAAAAACCACCACCAACACAGATTTCTTGCAAAAAAGGCTGTTTTCCCACTGGAAGGATGTCAGCCTGGTTGGGCAGTTCTGTCCCAGGATGCTCTAAGGCCACTGATGTCCCTCTGATGGTTGAGGGGTGAGTGGTTTGCTCAGTCTCTTTACTGTCCCATTTCCTTGAAGACGAGAGAGACCTGAGTGCATTAGGGAATGTGGAACAGGGAGAGCTTCACCTGGGAATAGGTTCAGGGAAGTCCTTTCCCTCTGAGCTGGCTCCAGGGTGGTGAAGGTTTAGGAGTCACCAACTCTCTCAGCTCACTGAGCACAGAAGGTTTTTGCCAGGCCACTGGTGGGCTCCTCTCCTTTCCCTGCAGGGATGAAGTTGGTGATGGCAGAAGTAGACCACCCTAAAGGAACAGCCTGCATTTCCTGTCTCAAAAACTTGCCTTTGGAAAGCACATGGCCACAGCTCCATCTTGTGACTGAACTCTCCTAGCTTGAGAAAAATCTGTGGTGCTGCCACAAATCTGATGGAGGGCCTGGTTTCTCTGCAAGACCTTTCCCCCTGCAAGTACCCTGGCCTTGGTTTGCTTTACATGTCCACACTTTCCACTCCAAGATGCTCTCAGCAACCACAATTCCTTCTCAGGCTTCCCACATGATGCAGACAAAGTCACAGTTGTACAGCTCAGATAAAAACCCTGCTCATCCTTCTGAGGGCAAGCTTTTGAAGAAATTTCTTTAGGAGCTGTGCTTGCACAAATGAGAAGGAGAGGGGAGGCTGCAGTGCCTGGGCTGGCAGAGCCCTGAGCAGCGTGAGAACCTGATGTGGCTCCGTGTGTGGTGTGGAGAAGGGTTCCATGCTCAAGCACTGTGACTGGCTGGATCAAGAGCAAAACCAGCCCCTGCCTGGTCTTGCTCTACCTGGATAATTCTGGAAGCTGAACAAGCATCTTTCAAGTACAAATTACCCAGTGAGGCGTCATGTCTTCCCCAACTCACAGTTTGTACTAGTGCTGACACATTTGCATCCCTTACCAGAATTAAATCCTGTGGTAGAAATGTGAATTTCTAGGATTAAACTTCCCTGCTAGCCCAGTGCTTTACATTTATCCTAAGTGTGTGTATTAAACACTTAAATGCAAGCAATAGCTTTGGCGTTTTTGATAACATAAAAGCCGTAGGAGAAGGCTGGAAGGCCAAGGAGGCTGCCAGGACCAAGGGGCTTTTCCATAAGCTCTGGCAGTGTTTTGTCATCCAGCATCCGTAGCATGTGGCCATTCAGCTCAATAGACCTGGAGAGGGACAGAGACAATGTTTGGGCAGCTGTGCTCTGTTTGCCATCAAGCACAAACAGCTCTGGGCCTGAGTGTAAACATTAACTCAGCCCAGAGCCAAACTAAACTTCCCTTGAGTGTGTGTACACACATACACACACAGAGACTTGTACATCACTCCCTCCACAAGGACTCCTTCAGAGTGGTAGCACAAGCACATTGAAAAGTACATGTTTCTTACTCTTCCAGTGAGGTCAACAGCAAAACAGGCTTTGAAAAGTACAAATTTTAATTGATTTTTCTCCTGCAAATATTAATGTTCTTCTATGCCCACAAAGAGATCCTTTGCCTGCAGACACATTAGGATAACAAGAAAAAAAACCCCAAAGCCTGAACACGTTGCTGTAAATCAGGAGCCAGCACCTGGGAAAGCAATATACCTGTGCTTGTGCGAAAGAAAAAGAATCTTAGCAGCTGGTCCAGAGCACTGAAGCCTGCTAGGAAAGAACTTCCCAATTAACATCAAGTAAGTGTCCTTGTAACTTAGCAAGCTTTCAGCAGCCTGAGTTTAGGAGACCTGATTTAACAAAAGTCAGCTCTTATTGAAAAAAAAAACACATGACTGAATGGTAACCTCTTCTTCCCCCTTGCAAATTGAACAAGGTGAGGTTTTAAAGACCATCTAACTCTGCTCACAGTCCTTTCCACAGGGACAGGAGGAACTGCAGGCTTACCTGGAGAGAATGTTCTCCTTGCCATGAGGCAGTAAGAGGTACTGATCCACGTGCTTGCTCGATAGGTAACTCGGTAGCTGCAAATGTTGGGTAACGTTGTAGAGGTTTAAGGCAAACAGCGTCACATCCCCTTCTCTGTACTTGGGGCTGCAAGGCAAGAGAAGATGCTGGTGGGGATCAGGAGAGAAAGAGGTTTCACAGAAACAGTGTGCAATCCTGCGCTGTCTCAAACGGCGTTTGTTGGCCTGGGAGTGGCTGCGGGCTCAGTTTCTGGGCTATTTCGCCATTTCTGGAGGCTTACTTGAGGCTGTTTGTGCAGTGGAGGTAGACACGGAGCTTCCTCTTGTTGGCTCCTTCCAGGCCAACCTGCAGCACCCTGGTACCCACCAGCTTCTTGTAGAGCAGGGAGAGCCAGTAGTCCTGGGAAGCACAAAAACACATGGAAACACTGGTGTACATGCCAGGTACTCCACACAGTGCTTAACCTAACCTTCCTTTTGCTGGTCATTTCAGGGTTTTTTCCCCCACAGTTTTTTGCTTCATCAGGTTTTTCACCATATCTACTTAAATTCACACAAACACCATAGCTTAAGAGGAAGCCCTGCCTCCAAGCTGCAGAGCAGCTGTGTTTACAAGGTACCTTAGAGTCATTTTCCACTTCAGACGCAACCCTCTGAGCTCTGTCGGGTAGAGACTGTTTGCATTTTGGAAACGCCCTTCTGCAGGGTACAGAGCACCTCAGGGCTGAATGCAGGGGTGTGAGCTGCCCTTCCTGCAGGAAAGCTTGTGCCTAAGGCCCAGGTGCAACACCAGGAAGAGGCTCCCAACAACTTTAACTCTTTTCACTAACACTGTGCTTTAGAACAGGACTGATTTCTGAACCCCAGTCATGAGTGCATCCTCTGACACCCCAGGATGATGCCTCAGAGCAGGGTGATGCCCAGAGCAGACTCCTTTTTTCCAGGTCTTTCCAGTCTTTCAGAGAGTTTCTCCCAGCTCATCTGTCTGTCTTTGAGGTTTTCCTAGAAGGAAAACTGTTGTGTTTCTCTTCTGACTCACCACTGGTCCAGGAAATTACTTTCCATATCAGTCTTCACACTGAACCCCTCTGCAAGGACATACAGTCTTTGGACACAGCTGTACTTCTTCATTTCTGTGCTAACTACACCTCATGGACCTGGGTTTGGATTTCCCTGCCTCTGAAGAATTATTGGCTTGATTAGCATCTGTACTGCCTGTAGGTGTGAAAAGAGGCACATAGTTTCAGTCCAAATTAAATATATTTTAAATGAGGGAATAAAAAGCCCAAAGCAATAACCCTGACAATGCAGCCTCTGGCATAGGAACCAGCTGAACAAGCAAGATGGAAAATCCCTGTATGCTGGGTTTTCTTTCAGGCTGTCTCTATGACCACCCATGAAAATCACAATTTGGAAGCAGAAAGATGAGAGGAAAGCTAAAAAGAAAGACATTATCCTCTCACCCCAAGTTAAGTGCTAGTACTACAAAGAAACAGGCTGTATGTGCAAGAACAATGTAGAGTCCAAATAATGAAGTTTTGTCACAGCAGAATGTTATTTTCTAATAAATCAAATTAAACTGAATGTATGTTTCAATTTAATTATCTTTCAGCCACCACTGAGGGCTGAATATGCTCATGACCTACAAAATACTTGAGTCCTGACATCATGTTGGCCTCATTTCCACCTGGGATATAATTTATTTTAATACCTCGTATCACTTCTGTTTAAAAACTACTCATCACTCAGCTGAGGAGTACTCAAACCAAAACAGGCCATCCAGAAAAGTCTTGTGAGCTCCAGAAGTATCTGCATACAAACCAGAGCATCGTGTCCCACAAATCAGTCTCTGCTGTGCTGAAGACTGGCTGCACCTCTGCAGTTGGAGTAAATATTTTGTGTGGGTATATATATTTATATGCAATACATTAACCCATAGAGAAACATGAAATGACTTTAGGCACAAGGATACCTGTGACCATCCAACACAAAAAAGATGTTGAAATAGCTGACCTGTCCCTCCACACCCAGCATGGCCTGTGCAGAGGAGCATTCAGGGGGAATTATTTACATACCGGCAAAGGCTCAAAGTTGGCATCCACCAGGTGATAGGTCCCTGCCCCGAAGAAAACCTGTCTCATCACCACATCAATCCCCTCCCTGGCTGAAAGCCCAAGTTTGTCCAACCACCTGCCAAAAAAATGAAGCAAATATCATGCAGATGAAATTGCTGACCTCAGCTGTCCTCCATTGCTGCTCTCTGACCAGTTCAGGAAGCAGGAAATAAAGAATTAGCACATGATGCTGACTTCCTTCAAATCACACAACTAATTTCAATTAAAGTCCTGCATTGATTACATTAAAAAATTATTTCAGACCATATCTTGATGTCCAAAATGGTGAGAACTGTTGCTCTACTCCCCTGTTTGCAGGTGGTGGAAACCAGGAGCAGCAGTGGATGATCCTGACCTGCAGGGTCTGCAGGCTGAGAGAAATCATCACACCAACAACAAGGCTGCCTGTTACTACCAGACTTTGACTTGCTGGCCCACCAGGCCCTGGTGAAAAGGTCATCATGTCTTATAGGAGGGAAAAAAATTGCCCACATTCCTTCTGTGGACTAGTCCCCTTCAGCTGGCAAAATATGTAATTTTCCCACCCCTGGGACATGGTACTCACATAAAGCCAGCAACATAAGTATTGGACAGTCTGGGAGCTCCTCCTCCATAGGCAGAGCTCGTCTCTCCCAGCCAGACCTTCTTGTCAGGCACAGTCCTACCAACAATCTGACCACAGTGGCATTAGGGAAGAAGAGAAAGAGATGACAGTTCAGTTTTGTGGCTACTGAAATAAAGAAAATGTTGTGCTTCAGCTAAAGGCTTACTTAAGATGTTTGCATTTAAGGGGTAACACCCTGAGATGGGATGTCACAGAAATTTTGATGAAAAGGACTAGAAGTAGATTTACATCCCAACCCCTCCAACAAAACATGCTACCCATGTAAAACAAGCCAAACATCACTAAAATCCAGGTCCTGTAATTCTTCTCATGCTGAATAGTGCTATATTCCAAGTTACACTGTTCTCAGGAACTCAAAATACCAAAAAAATGCAGCAGAGGGTATGGGACGACCATAAATTACATCCCTGAGTAATGCCTACATCAATAAATGAGAATGTTGTAGGTGTGTGATGTATCTGGCACCATGCTTGCTGCATGGAGCCCATTTATAGTTAGTATTGTTAATTTTATCTTTTTTAAATTTACCATGTCAGCAGCCCTCAGGCTGTGAGGATCCCTGTTTACTGCTAATAAGAAATTGTGGGTTACTCTGGATTCTCTGCTAAACCTCTGGAAACTGAACATGAAAATGATTGAACAGGACAAGGCACCTCCAGGACTTCATATATAGCTGTGGCAAAGGTATCCAGCACTTCAGGGCTCAAGAAATCCCCCCTTGTTGCACTCCGTCCATTCACATAGTAACTGAAAATGGGAAAAAAAAACATAGCCAAAATTAAGGAGAAATACCACCAGTGGTACAAACCACCACCAAAAGTATTCAGTTGCTTGATACATTTACCCACAGCACGATTTTTCTGTCCAGTGCTTTTCAATTTTTTGTTTTCCAAAAGTATGTCGCTTGTATTGAAGGGACTGTCAGGTATGATTGCCTCGATGGAGGCAGGATCTCACAGAAATTTCCAGCAGCAAAAGTAAGTTGGTTTGCATCTACTCATTTAAAATAAGGAAAACATCCCCAAGAGCCAGCTTCTGCAAATCTTCTCTTGCTGAGGATCCTACACTCCTATTTGATTCTCGCTTCATTGTATCAAGTTACATATTAAAACCTCAGTTGCCTGCTTCTGTCCCTCTGGTGGAGTATTTTGGCCATTTGGAGGGAGCCAGATGTAGGCATCCCTATGGGATTAAGGTTGCCCTCCACCATAAGCAGAAGAGCTTTTAAGTCTAGTTTGTCCAAATAAAGAACAGGAAGTTGGATCCCTGTGGTTTTTGCATTTCATCCTGCTGTCACTCAGTCCAACCAGAAGTAGCTGAAGTCTTCCAGCCACAAGAGGAAGCTAAAACCTGATAACCCTAAATTAGTAAAGATCAGCCCAGGAAAGGGAAAGGACATGTTAATGCATTTCTAGCAGCTCAAAATACAGAGATAAGTCATATATGTGTACGTGTATTTAAAATAAGTATGTGCATTTTTTCCCACTGTCACCTGACTGCTGCATGTCACTGTGCTACGTTTGACTGTGGAAAGAAAACAGCCTTCACATGGAAATGACTTTTGAACTTGGAGTTCATGGTCAACTTACTCTACTGCCCATATGAACACTTTAAACCTGCACATCTAAGCCACTGCACAAGAGAGAAGCGGTGGGACTGTGCTGGTGCTGCTTGCACTGCATTTGGGATCTGAGGGTGAGTTACCCACACAGAGCCTGAAATGACTCAGAGAACAAAAGCAAAGGAACAGGAGGAGCTGCTGGCACTTCTCCATGGGGAAGGGTCATCCAGACTTGCAGGGCTTTTTGTTTAGATCAAGGAAGCATAAATAAAGCAAGCAAAATGACCATCTTGCACACTTTGCATTCCCTGCTGCTGTGCCTACGTTACAATCCCCCCCCACTGCTTTTGGGTCTCTGCACCAAGTAGGCTCTTTGGAGGCTTCAGCATTTCTGTAACATGCTCCCTCAATTCATCTCTCATTCTGAACTGAGGAATTTATGGACAGGCCCCTGAGGAACTGCCAAAAGGGGTGTTTCACCCCCCTGTTTTCTGTTGAGATGTTCAAAGTGACATTTTGTAAAGCAAACAGGCAATAATCAGCACAATGGTGGTATCCAAGTGGTACTTACTGGTGCCACGTAACAGAGTCGATCACCTTCCCTCCTGATTTCAGGAAGCTGCAACCAGAGGGAATGGTGGAGAGCAGTGGGTTATCAGGCCATGGCCCTCTGACCAGTGGAATGCCGTGCACAGCCCTCCCTCTCTCCCCCCAGCTGGCAGCAGTGATGGGGAATGCTTTGGGATCAGGCTTGCCCTGGCTTTTAAGCAGGCTTTGGGCAGCCTGGCTGCCTCAGCACGTTGCTGGGAGAATGAATTAATGTTTGTGTAACACACAGGTGTTTCTGGGGTGAAAAGCCCTTGTTAGCACAGCCCTAGAGCCAGTGCTCAATGGAAAAATGTGTGAACCACTGAGGTACTGCCAGCAGCTGAGTTTCAGTTGGCTGAGTACTTAAGACTTGAGCTCATGTATGCAGGTAAGATTTTAGCTGTCCTCAGTCAAGGGAAAAAAAAAAGTCGTTCAACTCCTGCCCTGATGCCTCTTCATGCTCGCTGCATCTAGGGGCAGACAAGCCACTATTCTCCACACCTGCCCCACTCCAGGGAATGCTGCTGGCACCTCACACCCTCACCTTCTCAGCAGTCCCTGCGTGTGCTTTCGGGGTTGCCCAACATCGGGACCGTAGAGCTTGGCGTGCTGGTAGAGGACATAGTTATTCAGAAGTTGGCGTAAGTGAATGAAATCCTGCCCCAGCTGGAAGCCATCGATGTGGATGCCAGATTTCTTCCTGAAGCTGTTGGGCTCTGGGGAAGACACGTGCACGTCAACAGCCCACTTGAGTTCTGGGGCAGAAAATAGGGCAGCTAGTTCCACATGGGAAGCACCAGTGCCCTAAGGCTTCACCTGATCTGGCATGATATGGGGTGAGATATTTGAAGGTGACGAGAGTGACACCAAAAGCCTGGGGGATGCAGCATGCTGCTGTCCAGCACTCTGTCCCAGCCAGTCCACATAGGTGACATCCTACACCTCGTGGGGCATAATTCTCCTCATCTCAAAGCCCTGGTAGGAGCAGCAAAATCATCTAAATTTGATCCTTCATTGTGTCTTCTTGTGGAATCCCTCTTTGCAAATTAAGACCTTGACAGCTCTTAAAACATCCCCTTGCCTTTATGTGTCATCATCCAAAACATTCAATAGCCCACAGCCCATCCCCTTTGGTGTTACTTTTCCAGATAAAGGCTGGCCTGGCCAACAAGCACTTACCATTCCCAAGCTCCCAGGAGATGTTGTACCTCTGTGAGGCGCAGTAGTCCAGCAGTGTCTGGGCGTTTGAGCTGTCCCACTGCAAGCCACCTTTCCGCAGCAAGGCATTGAGCCCAAAGATCAGGTGAAACCCTGAGCAGTTTGCAAAGCTGTAGAGAATATCCAGCGTATTTTCTGCACAGAGGAGAAAGGAAGGGTGTTTATCTCAAGGTTACAGTGTGCTGGTTAAGCTCTGGCCAAGCAGCAATCTTTACTGCCTGTGTTTATTTAGCCTGATGCTGGAAACGTGACAGCCCGACAGAGGAGGCCAGGCCTTACTACACAACATCTTGCAAGTGTTGAGATCTTCCCAACTCCTGCAGCTGAATACTATTAAACAGTAGAAAGACAGTTCTTTGAATATTTTTCTAAGTGGATGAAATGCTCCTTTTTCAGTGGTTTCAGCTCCCAACAGCCTACAACCCTTTTACCATGGAATGGAGAACTGCACCCCCTCTTTAAGTCTTACTTGTAATGGTGGTGTTTTTGTGCTTTTTCTGGTTCTGCTCAGCAAGAATCAGCTTCTCCTGGCTGGGCCACTGGGCCAGCAGCAGCGTCTCAGCAGCAGCAAATGCAGGCCTCGAGCCACAAGCCTCTGTAGGGCAGAAGAAGGTTGGTAGGAATTAACTCCTCATCCTTACAGCCAGTGACCCCTTGTTCCAGTGAGCTGGCAAAGCGTGGGCTGCCATGCCTGAGGAGCAGCTAAGCCATCCTGGTGTGCAGGGGTGTGGTAGGGATCATGGTCCACCCTTGCTGTGGGCAGGAATGAAGTAATGCTTCCTTGCACTGCCTGTCTCTTGCAGGGGAAAACGCTGACTTCCCCACATGGCTCCGGCAACAGCGCCAGCAGGAGTCATAAGACACTTTTCCTTCAAAGCTCATGTTTTTTCTTGGCATGCAAACCAGGAACAAGCCATAACCGGAGAGGAAGGCACGAGCCAGAGTCACAGGAAGTGGCTACTTAGCAAAGTGATATGAGGTGAAAAGTACCACTCAACTTCAAAACCAAGCATCAGGAGTCCTAGGGTAATGTAGGATAGCAGTTGTGCTATGTATCATGGGAATAGGTGGGAATTCTTTCATCTGAAACACCTCTTGAAGGGTTTATGTGCTTCTGCTAAGTTTAAAGAGAAAATACCAAGCTCACGCAGCTGGCAGTAGTCCAGTGGGTTTGCACTTGACCTGTCAAAGTGACAGGAGAGCAAGGCTGCACCCCACAGCCCGACTCTCTGGTTTTGGCTGAGAGGGAGAAATTGGACACACTGTTCTCTTCAGATTATTCCTTCCATCTGTTACTTAATTTTCATAATGAAGTCACAACTTTTGAGCTGACCTTGATGGCCTCCCAGGCAGTGGGGGAGCTCCCAAGATTGCTGCAAGGAGCAGAGGGCAGCAAAGGGAGAGTCCCAGCAGGTGCCAGGGCAGATACGAGGTCCCCTGCATCCTTTCTCACTTGCCCATGGCTGGCACAGCTCTTCCCACAAACTGTGCTGAAAGTCCACAGATCTCTCTCCATGGATGACAGCAATGCTGACCTTGTGGAGGACTCCCAGCGCTGCTGCTGTGCCCTTGCAGCAACCTCAGCCTGCATCAAAACCCCCTCCAAAACCCAGGATGGTTATGAGTCTGACACGTTGATGCCCATTTTACCTTGCTGTGCCTGAAGTTCCCAGAGGACTTTTTCTTCCAAAGTTGAATCCTTATTGGGATCAAAGATGAGAAAATCGGTCTGAGTGCCGCCAAACCTCAGGAAACCTGGGGACAAGGCCATTGCCAGGGTATGCAGTTTGGGATTGCTGAGGAGGGAATGTTGAGAAACAGAAAACCACTACATTTATGCAGACTGTAGCTTTGATGTAGAGAGCAAACATGGCAAATACTTGGAGGGGTGTGCTACAGCTACCCAGTAGCCTCAGGGCACTGCTGATACCTTGCTGGATCTGCATCCCAGCCCTCTGCAGTGTCTATGAGGGATACTGACAGCCAAGTGAGCCAGGAGAGTATTTATGAGGCAGCAAGGGGAGCACATGCCTGAGGGAACAGGGTCATGGGCAGGAAGCCAAAACCTGGGGACAAAGTAATGCAAAAATTCAAACCAGGTTGGTTTGTTTTTTTTTTTTTTTCCTAAACATCCTTCTCCCCAGATTCTTTGGCTTTGTTTATGCAACACCAACATAGCAGTCCTGTGAGAAGGTGGACGCAAAACTGACTTTACATCATCAGTCCCAACTTCCATCAACAACAGCCAAAGCATGCACTTTTGTACCCAAGAGAGATTAAGAGTCTCTGCTGGGACAGGTGTTAACTTTATCAGAGCAGGTGCACAAAAGCACATAACCGTGCCTCAGCGAGCTGTGCAGGATGTGCAGCACCAGCACCCAGCCTGCTCTGGGGGAAACTGCGAGGCGTGGGAGGACACCAGGCACATGGGGCACTATCTGCTCCGTGGTGACAGACAGCAGATTAGAGACCACCAAGTACTTCCCACTCCTCGTGGTGGCAGGGCTGGCCTCAGGCTGAACCCCAAGGCATGTGGTTGGGGACCTGAGCACTTCCCAGCAAAGCTGGTGGCATCTTTCCCCTCACCTCGGTGAGGAGGAAAAAATGAAAGTGGTGGCAGGAGGGAAATCAGGTCTGGAGGATGAGACAGATGAAAAGGAAAGAACTAAGGTAGCTTCCAAAAAAAGGTAAGATCAAAAGGAATAACATACCAAAAAGAAGAGCAAAAGCAGGGAAGAAAAGGCAGGAGAGAGGTCAGAGGAAAAGAAAAGGACAGGGAACACCCATCACTCAGCAGTCCAGAGTTGTTCAGTGTTACCCAGGGGGGAAAAAAGTCTTCATGTTTAGAATCTCTTGGTTCAGCTTTGATGATGAGGGACCCTCCTCAGCAGTTATTTGAGTTTATGTTGACAAAAGTCTGCAAAGCTGCTGGAGGGCTCACATGATTTTTATCTTGCAGAGCAGCAGGGATAGCAGCCCCCAGCCTTGCCACACATAACCCTGTGCTCTGTAGAATCATAGAATTGTTAAGCTTGGAAAAGACCCCTGATATCATCAAATTCAAACATTAACCCAGCACTGCCATGTTCACCACTAAACCATGTAAACCATGTCCTCAAGTTCCACATCCACACTTTTTTTAACACTTTCAGCAATGGTGATCCCACCACTTCCCTGGGCAGCCTGTTCTAGGATGTGACCACCGTTTCAGTAAAAACATTTTTCTTAATATGCAATCTAAAACTCCTGTGATGCAGCTTGAGGCCCCTTCCTCTCATCCAGTCACTTGTTACCTGGGAGAGACCGACCTACGAATCGGTACAACCTCCTTTCCGGTGGTTGCAGAGAGCGATAAGGATCCCTTCGAGCCTCCATTTCTCGAGGCCAAACAATCGCAATTCGCTCCGTTTCCTTCTCCTTTTTTCTTCTGCTCGTAAAGCAGCTCCTCTCCCAACCTTATCCCCGAGCTGACCCTTCCCTGCATCCACCCAGCCCAGCCGCTCCTTCCCCGAGCACGAACGAGACGGCGCGGCTGGCACCTGCGGAAGGTACCGCCTTCTGCCCTGGGAGGACGGAATTCGTGAATCCCGAAGAACAGAGGATCCAGCAGCCTCTCCCCGACCCCAGATTCAGGGATGGGGGCTCTCCGTCCCCCCAGCTCGCTCCGCAGCGCCTTTGCCAGTTCCCCCCGGGATGCTCGGGCTCCCCCCACCCCGGTGACTGCGGACCCCCTGCCCACCGGGCACCTCTCCCCTCGCCCCGGNGCTCCCGGCCCGCCGCGCCGCCACCGCCGGCACCACCCCCGCGGAGGGCGGGCCCGGGGCTGCAGCGCTCCGCTCCCCGCCGGGCAGAACCGGGCTGGCGTGAGCAGGACCCTCCTCACCCTCTGAAAGGCTCCGACAGAGTCCTCGAGTCTCCAATCAGCGCCGAGGCACCCGAACCCCCGGGTTACCCAAACGCAACCATTGCAAAATGAACCCGTGTTTCCACCTGGTTCCCTGCCTGCTCACACATTTGCCGCCACCTCCTCCAGCATCCCGCCCTGCCCGAGCGGCCCTGGGCAGCTCCGTGCACAACCAGCCGGCTGGAAAATGGCTACAGGTTGAAGGCTGCTACTCCAGGGCTGAGATGGCAGCCTGGCACCCCAGCTACAGCCTCCACTGCGAGGCACAGCGGACGTGTCAGACTGAACNTGTGACCACCGCTTCAGTAAAAACATTTTTCTTAATATGCAATCTAAAACTCCTGTGATGCAGCTTGAGGCCCCTTCCTCTCATCCAGTCACTTGTTACCTGGGAGAGACCGACCTACGAATCGGTACAACCTCCTTTCCGGTGGTTGCAGAGAGCGATAAGGATCCCTTCGAGCCTCCATTTCTCGAGGCCAAACAATCGCAATTCGCTCCGTTTCCTTCTCCTTTTTTCTTCTGCTCGTAAAGCAGCTCCTCTCCCAACCTTATCCCCGAGCTGACCCTTCCTGGCATCCACCCAGCCCAGCCGCTCCTTCCCCGAGCACGAACGAGACGGCGCGGCTGGCACCTGCGGAAGGTACCGCCTTCTGCCCTGGGAGGACGGAATTCGTGAATCCCGAAGAACAGAGGATCCAGCAGCCTCTCCCCCACCCCAGATTCAGGGATGGGGGCTCTCCGTCCCCCCAGCTCGCTCCGCAGCGCCTTTGCCAGTTCCCCCCGGGATGCTCGGGCTCCCCCCACCCCGGTGACTGCGGACCCCCTGCCCACCGGGCACCTCTCCCCTCGCCCCGGGGGCCCCTCTGCCGTGCCCGCCTCCCTTCTCCCTTTGCCCGAAGGGGCGAGAGCCGGCTCACCTGAGCAGGGCGACGTAGCGCGGGTCCCGGGCGAGGCTGGCGTCCAGGGTGAGGGAGAGGAAAGCCGGGCTCACCTCCCCTCGGGGGCTGCCCCGGAGCCCCAGGCGCAGCACCGCCGCCCGCTGCCCCTCCGCCAGCCCCGGCAGCGGCAGCAGCGGCAGCAGCAGCGGCAGCAGCAGCAGCGGCATCCTCCGCTCCCGGCCCGCCGCGCCGCCACCGCCGGCACCACCCCCGCGGAGGGCGGGCCCGGGGCTGCAGCGCTCCGCTCCCCGCCGGGCAGAACCGGGCTGGCGTGAGCAGGACCCTCCTCACCCTCTGAAAGGCTCCGACAGAGTCCTCGAGTCTCCAATCAGCGCCGAGGCACCCGAACCCCCGGGTTACCCAAACGCAACCATTGCAAAATGAACCCGTGTTTCCACCTGGTTCCCTGCCTGCTCACACATTTGCCGCCACCTCCTCCAGCATCCCGCCCTGCCCGAGCGGCCCTGGGCAGCTCCGTGCACAACCAGCCGGCTGGAAAATGGCTACAGGTTGAAGGCTGCTACTCCAGGGCTGAGATGGCAGCCTGGCACCCCAGCTACAGCCTCCACTGCGAGGCACAGCGGACGTGTCAGACTGAACCCCACCTGCCCTGCTACACTGTTGGAAGAAATGTATTTCTTAATTACAGAAGCATGACACTTGGAATTAGTGTTACAGAAAAGGTTCAGGCATGCTCTGGGTCTGCCCCCAAGGTGCTCCCTGCAGAGTCCAGCCTGAGCCGAAATCCTTCTTTGGCAACAGCTGGACTTCTCAGGGAGTCCTGTTGGGAGAGAGCCAGTTGCAGCCATGGAGCAGGTACTGCTCAGTATCATAGGATGGTTCGGGTGGTTCCAAACCCACACCAAGGGCAGGGACACCCCCCACTAGTCCAGGTTGCTCAGAGTTCCATCCAGCCTGGCTTTGAACACTTCCAGGGATGGGGTGTCTGCAGCTTCTCTGGGCCACCTTTGCCAGAGCCTCAGCATCCTCACAGTAAAGAATTTCTTCTTAACAGTGAAACTCAACCAGCCCTCCTTCAGCTGAAGGCCGTTCCCCTCTTGTCCTATCATTCCATGCCCTTGTGAAAAGTCCATCTCCAGCTCTCTTGTAGTTCCTTTAGGTACTGGAAGTGCTATAAGATCTCCCTGGAGCCTTCTCTTTTCCAGCCTGAAGAATCCCAGCTTTCTCAACCTGTCTGCATAGGGTAGGTGCCCCAACCCTCTGATCACCTCTGTGGCCTCCTCTGGACTCGTTCCAACAGGTCCCTGTCTTTCTTATTTTGGGAGCCCCAGAGCTGGATGCTGTATTGCAGGTGGAGTCTGGAGGAGAAGGGGAGACCCACCTCCCCTGACCTACAGATCCTGGACCCTTTGATGCAGCCCAGAATACAGCTGGCTTTCTGGGCTGTAAGAACGTTTCTATGTTTCCAAGTTTCTCTGCTCACTATTGAAACATCTGCAGAATTTTAAAATAATTACTCTTAACCATTACATTAACCATTACATTTCCCACCTGCATCAATTCATCCCGAAGCATCCCTGTTTCTTACTAAGCTTGTTTTCAACACAGTTGTCTGCTGGAACAGGCTGCAAATCTGTTACTTTATTTAGGTGCAGCTCTTCCCACATGCACTGAAGTCAGAGTGGCTCAAGTGCTTGCCTGCCTGGCCCTTCCTGTTCCTGCTTGCTCTACATTTTTGCACTGTTAAGTAACTCTCCATCAGAACTAGAAGAACTAGACCAAATTAACTCTGGTTTTGATAAACACATCCACAGCTCTGCTGCAAAGGAAACATCAGTGACACTTCTGATTGTCTCAGTATCTTAGTCAGGGTGATGCTTCCCGTTCTGGAGGTGCAGCATCAATTACATGCCCACGCTCCAGGAAGGGCTGGGGTGATTGTCTGCCAGAGGAATAACTCATCTATCAGCAGATGACTGGAGCCACAAACAAACTACCCAGCCCCATGAGTAAACCAGGGATATAAGAATGTAGTTCTGTGTGTGATAAATCATTGCTGCACACCTAGTTAAGGTTGTTACTACAGGCACAGAAAAGGTCAACAGCTGTCAGGCGAGATGCAGCCCACTTACAATTTTTTCTGTTGGAATTCACTACTTCTGCCTTCATGTCCTCACTGTGCTTCTTTGAGGAGAGGCACTTGGAGTCACTTTCCCCTGGGTATTTGTCACAGCAGAGGCACAAGGTGTGCATTTCAAATGGTCAAGGTTATGTTTTTGGTTCAATTGCCATGTACTGGTGTGTGTATGTAAGGTCTAGCACATGCTGTGTTTTGAGCAGCCTGCAAAACCTTGCAGCTGGAAATCAGTGCCTTCCCAAATTAGCTTAAGAGCTTGAGGTACTAAATGAGAAGTGGTAGCTTTTGCCTGGGCATTTTTCACATGGTCATGCAGCTCCTATCAGGCAGTTCTGCTTCTCCCATGCCAGTGATGCCATGAGGCTCATTGTGATGACTAGGTTTTTGAAACTAGGAAGAAATAATTAAAAAAAAACAAAAAACAAAAAACAAAACAAAACAAAAAAACATTCCAGGAATTTCAACTGTCTAACAGCAGTGGCACCATGCTATTGTTAACATGGGCCCCACTGCTGGTCCTGGAAAAGCACTAAGAACTGATATGTATTTTTATATATATCTATATATCAGTGCTTTACCTTGTGCATATTAAGAGAATTCAGAAGGGAAGACCTGTCTGTACAAAAGAGAAACAATTCTTGTGACAGAGCAGTGTTTGAGCAGATGAACAGAGCTGACCTGTGTCAGAGTACTGCTCTGTTTCTATAGAAAATGAAACTAAGACTAAGCTGATGCAAAGAAAGCATGAAAACTGTAAAAACAGCATTGCCTATCAAAATAGTTTTGTAGGCTTTTGTAATCCTTACTCCCTTCTCCCAACCAGACCTTGTCCTGACACAGCACACAGCTCTCAGCACTCCAAGCTGCTTTTATTTCTAAACCCAGCTGGTCATGGGAGTCTGAGATGGCACACGCTGTTTATCCAGAGATGGAAATGACACCTCGGGTCTCGTTCTTAGCAGTTCTGTTGGAAATGCACACAGAGATGAAATGAAGCTTTAACGAGAAGGACAAAGTGAGAGCTAGGCAGGACTAACTCACATGGAAACAGCTTTCCAGAACACAGGAATACAGTAGATCTCATTCACACAATGACACAGCTAAACATTAACCTAAGCCTTGCCCTCGTACCAGTCCTCACAGAGAGAGTTTTCAGTAAGTTATGTACAGGGATTCCTGAAAGCACAGAATTATGACTCAGGGGAAGGAAGGGAATCACACAAACACAAGAACTGGTCTATGTGGGCAAGTTGGAAAATGGAGTGAACAGGCATAAAGACTAAGAAACACGCTCGGAGGTTTTAGGTCAGAACACTTACTCTGCACCTGAACAGACTTGCACACTCAGTAGCTCTGATCCAATGTACTGTGTGTTGTGAAGACATTGCCAGGAACATCCTACAGAGCACATTTTTATGACCTACCTTAGCTTTTAAGCATCCACAATTATTTCACACAGAAATAAGATAAATTCATCAGTGCTGCTTCTTTCCCTTTAACACAGGCCTTAGGATACAAACACTGAAGCAAGTGAGGAATGTTTGCTTTCCAGAACATCTTGAACTCATCCCTAACATGCATGTTTTATGTATATATATATATATACATATATTATGAGCCCAGTACTGTACTTGACACTGGAAGCACCTCAGCATCATCTGGCAGCACAAAAAAAAAACCAAAAAAACCCCAGCACTTGTTGTATTCCTTTTTTTTCTTTCTCCCACCTCCACCCAGGGGAAAAGCCCAGGTAAGAAAGCCTTATGTGAAAAGCATTTAATCATACATTACTACATACTGCAGAAAGAAAAAGGAGCATGGAATACATGTCCTGCCTTGCCTAAAAAGCTTCATCTCAGAAAAATAAGACAAGCTACATATAGCAAAGTTTCAGTGCAAATTAGTGCAGCTTCCTTCATTTCACTTCTGATGTTCTCAGAGGTCAGAGAAAGCCTTGGGGGAGTTGCACTCATCCATCTGGCAGAGCAGAGTCTGTGTAAACAGAACAGCAGAGGCAACAAATGCCAACCTCCTTTTCTTTCCAGACCAGCTTTATGCAGATCCAAAACCACTCGCTTGTTTCAAACCAGTTTTTCCTACCATTTTCACAGGAGCTCTGGCTTTGGTAGGGAATACTTAATTCCTAAATGTGTTTCTCATCAAAACCTGATCCTGCAACAGTGCTAGGTGTTATAGTAATGTACAGTGTGAGGCTACAGTTAGCAACTGGCAGGAATAATTTTTTCCTGCTGTTCCCCTCCACTATATAAAAATAAATATATAAAAATGTACACTTTAATTAGCATGCAAGTACCAATATCATGCAAATTATTGTGATAGAGGTTACTGGGTTATTAACTACTCTGTAGCAAATATAGCAATTAATAGATTATTTCCATAACATCCCTTACTGCAATAACTCAGTACTCAAAGTGAATAATTTTATAGTCATTTGCTGAAGTTTTTTTTCCCCCAAAATCTACACAAGACTGTATCAAACTTTTGAGAAGCACTATCAAACACCAATAAACCTTTAGAGCAACTGGGTAGGCCCTATGGGCATCACTAATAATTTCTTACATGGGTACTACATAAACAGCTTAGATATGTATTCACAACTATACTGGAGGGAGCATCGTCTGTCTTTGGAATATAACACAAATAAACCAATAGAGAATTTAATATCATCTATAATTTGGTCAAAAATATATTTTAATCAAAAGGGCAAGGCATTAAGAGGCAGACTTACAGAGCCTCAAGTCATGGCAAATACTACTTCTGCCCTTGAGAGCCAACTATTGTTAGAGCCAACTTAACATTTTCTCATGTTTCCAAACCCAATTGTGCCTTAGGCACTTAAATATCAATGACAGGATTCCCCTGTGGGCACTTGATGTACCAGTGGAAATGAATCACACTGCCTCTAAAACATGCTGGCTTTAAATCCCTGACCTGGTTTAATTCTGAATGCACTCAAATATTGCACTTATCCAAACTCTCTAAGCCACTATGAAGTATCATAAGTATGGTCTTAGAGGCATGTTTCTGCTAAATAAAGGCTTATGAAGAATTTATTCAATTGCTACCTACAATTTCTCTAATGCAACAACAAAATGAGCACTGGCATTTTCATCAGTGTTTCACCACAACCCCTTTCAGTCAAGCATTCAACACCTAACATCCCCACTGGATTTAAAACTATTCCTGCTTATTTCTAGAACCCCAACATAATTATCCTGAGTAATAAGCCCACAGTTTAACTAGGGTCAATTTTACTTTTCCTTTAGTGAGAAGAGACACACAATTTTACACGGAAATGCCACATTTAGGTGTGCCAGTACACTGGCTACCATAATTCAAAACTACTTACAAAAATCCTGACTAATGTGACTGACACATGCCCATGGAGTCTCAGAACCTGACAGGGCTTCTCAAAAGTCAGTTCTTCAAGATTTCATCTCTATTCAGTCTTCTCATTTAAGCAAGAAATTAAAAGAACCTTAACAAAAAAAAAGTAAGCTTTCTGTTTGGAAGACTTCTTCAGAAGACTCCTGAAAGAATCATCTCAGGGAATTGCCAAAGGTTGAATATGAATTTGATATTTGCATTTCTTAAAAGGTTTAAAACTAGGCAGCATTTACAATTTCTTGAACAACTCCAGCACAGCTTCTTTATTACGAACTGCAGCTCTATTTATTTTCTTCCATTACCTGCACCTAGAGTACAGAGAATCCTGCAGCAGAAGTTTTGGAGCAGCTCACACTCAAGCACACATGTCCTAAAAGGAATATCCAAAGTAAAGATACTATTTAGGTCAGCCATGAACAAAAGGTCCCAGCAGAAGTACACACCAGGCAATCAGTCCAAGCTCCAAAGCACTCCCAGGGCTATCTCTAAAACCAGGAATGAATCAAGATTCTACCCTATTGCTCAAGAAGCTCATAATCCAAAACTTCAAATGAAGTTAATTTTGCATTCTGAACTCAGAACTCACTCAAAATCATGGTATACAAAAGACATTAAATATTTATTACATTACGGCAGCTTTAAACAGGAAAGTTAAAAACTTCAAAAATATCCAAATTTAGGATTCATGATTTTTCATGACAGTTGGTCAGTGGTCCCTGGGATATCTGCAGGAACCTTGAGGAGTTCTTCAACTTCTTCTTGTAAAGCTTCAGCTTTTTCACTCAGCAGCATCTACCATGAGACAAAAGAAACAAACAGAAATTAGAAAACAAACACAAGCATTAGCTATAGCTGTTAGCTTAAAACACCATTGTTTCTTTCTAAACTTCACCTGGTCTGTAAAAGACTTCTGCTGCTGCTCCCAGAACTCCCAGAACCTTGTCTCAAAGGACTGACATTTCCACCAACATTGTTTTGCTGATTAGTGTACACCCATATAGAAAGCAGTCACACAAAAACTCATACAGCACACAGCTGGTTTTCTGGATTCTACCACCACATAATATGCCAGATTTACAGAACATAAACAGTTTTAAAGGTGCGTTTTTAACATTAAATATTTATTTTCCATGTTGCAATAATCATTCGTAAGTTGTGCCTGCCAAGTTGCCAATTTCTTTCTTTATTTGAAATTTCTTACTACAGCATTTTCCACCAAACATACAGGACTCCTGATATCAGCACTTGTTTAATCCACTGCCCTGAACTGTTTGTTACTGGCAGCTGGAGAAGAAAAGGACCCCATGCAAGCACTCTTCTAACTTCCCAGTTAGTTTATTTATTTCTTCCCAAGGCACTAAGTGTGCCTTAGAGGCAGATGTCAAGTGAAGGCCCTTCTCATGATGCATATTCAAATAGAAAATGAACGAAGGAAAGAATAAGAGGGCATAAAAGCAACCTAAACAGCTGAGGTTAACCCTGTACCTTGTTGGCTTCCTGAAAATCCTTTTGTCACAACTACCACTGGAAGTTCTGTAAACTATGTCCTGAGATATTGGTGGAACTGAGACTCAGCATGGAGACCAATGTAGTAATTTAATTCCCACATTTCATCAGACAAGCTATCAAACACTTTTGCCTTTTGCTTGCAGTCTAAAAAAGGAGCACAACTTGGTACTATCCTGAATATAACAGATTGTTCTTAGGACAGATCAGTATTTGGATCACAAACATTCACTAATGCCTTTATTAGTAAGCTGAATCCTTCACTTTTGATGTCATTCCAACATCCACTTTTGACATATTGGAGTTCTGAAGCAGGATTTTATAGCTTTGTTTCTCACTTACTTTTGCAGATGAAACAATTTGTTTGGCTTGACGTCGTGACAAGTGCTCAATCACCCTGACCAGAGTTTCTGGATCTGCATTAGCCAAGTGTGCTAAAGTTTTGTACCCTGCATTGTAAAGCTGTTTTGCTCGTGCCTGAAAGGACAAAATTGTGATAGATTATTAGAATAGGAAATATGCATGACTGTAAAGTGCCAGTCTCTGTACCAACCTCAAACATTTCATTCTGCATATCAATCCAATTCTCTTTGGTCTCTTTCTAACATGAATACTCACTGAGAATCTTTACACCCCAAAAGCACAGCTTTACCACTAAGATTTACCTCCCCAAGCAATCTTACCCAGCTCTTAGGAACCCATTTGCCTTTATTTTCTCTGAGCTTAGCTGATATCAGCTCTGCTGCCTTCTCTTGTTATCATGTATCTGCACTCACTGTCATGACAGGAATGAGTCCTACGTTCTTTGGAGGTGTCTGTCTTGTTTAGCTTCTCAGAATAAAGCCTTCCTGCTGCTAAATTCAATGGTTTTCTGACAAACTGATTCTGCAATAGGCTGGACAGGCAAGTGAAATCATTTTGCAAAGAGCAGAACCTTGGACGGAGCCCCCAAAAGATCTTTTATTTTAATAGGAGTTTTTGATTCAGGGACTGGTTAAATTTCTTATTTAAAGTACATGCAGCATTGCAAGTGGTTGCAAAAGCCAAAGTTCCCAGTAGGACTTCACATACTTCTGTGAAGATCTTCTAACTTAAATATGTAAATTCTTATTCCTCTTTACTCCCATGAACTGAAGAATCCTTACCACAAAAGAAACCCGGACTCTATTTTCCAGCTGAGTATACAGCTAAATTATTGTCCAAATACAGCGTTTACACAGTTGCTGTGGCAGCAGCCAGAAGAAAAACATTGGCTCCAGCTCCCAGTTCCTCAACAGAGCACTTTTCCCCTAACCTCCAGACCATTGTGGAATATCTGCATTAACAAGTTAGCTTGGTCTTCCAGATACACTTGAAAGGCACAGTAACATTTAGCACACAAGTTTACATTGAAAAACTTCATCAAGCCAGGTTTACTGACCTCTAGAACCCCTGCCACCTCCATCAGAGGGATGAGTTCTGTCTTAACACAGTATGTCAGCTGCTTGGTAAGTTCTGTCAGCAAGGCTTTATAAACCCAGAATTCCTCCAATTCCTGCAGAAAAAAGATGGCTAAAAATCTGATCTAAAGTTCTGTATTTGGAGGATGTGACTGACAAAAGCTCTGCTATGGCAACAAGCACATATTTGGCTTTTAGACCAAGGGGAAAACACTTATTTCTAATTATCCTTTCAGACAGCTGCAGAGGTGTATTCAGCACTCTTCAGCTGAGCACCCCAAAGTTGAGGCAGTTCTGAAGGATAAGCAATGCATTATTGCAATTATTTCACCAACAGCACTGACACTGATTGATGCCCTGTACAATTTGTATATTTTCACACATTTTCAGTGCAGAAACCTTACTTTTACTATCAGAAGTGTCACTGTACAGGCACACTTTTCTCAAAAGGAAAAATAATTTTGAACAGGAAAGGTAAAGAAATAGTTTTGCAGAGTAAAGGTAAAATACAACACCTGTATTCAGTTCGAAAGTAAGAGAAACAAACTCCAGATTTTGCAAAACCAAATCTCAAAGAATTTGTTTCCATTCTTTTAACACAGTACCTCACAGAAATGTAGAAGACAGGATGCAAAGGAGGCAGCAGAATTAAGGAGATTTTGCACGTATCCTCGGGACATATTAAATCTCTCTGAAACACTCCAAATATTGGTCTCTTTCAGTAGGGCATAAAGGACAAATGTCAGGTAGAGCCTGTTTACCACAGCATTGTCCACATTCTAGGAATAAAACAAGATGGAATTCAGAGCCAGTATCACACTGCAGATTTTCTGTTAGCACTACAAGGGAATTTTTTCCATCTCTACTCCCTTCACAGCTCAGAAACATTTCTATATTACACATGAAGACATGAAACATTTGGGAAACCAACCAATGAGGTTAAAAGAACTTTAATAATCAGAACAGTAACAAAGAACTCTAGCAGAAAAAATAATGCAGAATTTGTAAATAATCAAATGAAATTACTAAGTTGTTGTCTCAGGTATGAAAGGTCTCCAGCCTACCTTTCTGATGGCTTGACCAGAAGCCTTTTTTGTAATAAAACTTTCAGGTACTCCCACAATATCTGCTACTTTTTGCTCTGCTGCACTTAGCTGGTTGAACTAAAATAAGATTATATAAAGAATTTTCAGATATTTAGTTCTCTTAAAATTCTACAAAACCCAAGTGTATTATTTACAGTGAAACAACATTTTTCAATACCTCTATAGAATCAGTGGGCTACCACTACAGTCACTAGAGACAGTCAGGTCTGCAGCTTCTTGGCCTACTTGTCTGAATTCTCTGTAACTGTCCATCTCTGAAAGCCTCATTCTAACAAAATCAAATAGTTTTTAGTGCTCCCACAGTACCAAACACTTCACAGAAAGCAGAACACTTGAATTATCGGTGGATCTTAAGCACTCAAAACCATGATAAGCGCTGTGCTGCTAAGGCTGACACAAGCACAGTTTGTAGGAAGGCACTGGCCACAGTGTTATAATTACAATTTTGGCTGGAGTTTAGCATTAAGCTCATATACCAAATTATAAAATCTCTAGAAGAAATGATATCAATGATTAAAGCCCTAGAGGGTTTTGCTGCCTAAAGTACAGATGAAATGAATGAGCATCAGATGGCAATTATGGCTCTTGATTCATTTAATAGTGGTTTTCTTGCAGGACTACAATGATGTGGTTACATACAACTAGTTTCTAGCAAAGTCTTGTTTGAGATAAACCAGACTTTGGTGATGGCAAGGCTCCAAGGCTATTAACCAGGATGTGGAGTACTGGCAATTCAAGATGTGTTTCATGCCATTGTTTACCCCAAACAGGGTCAAATATTATAGATGCAAAAGAAAACTCAGGTTTTTTATGCAGGACAGGGAAGCAGTTCTGCCCTGTCACTGAAAACAAAATAAAATATCTTTCCATCAAACTGTTACCCCACAATCTACATGTCCTATGCCTATAAAACCACTGCAAATTTAATACACAGGACTTCTGTATGCCCCAATGCATGTTGGCCAGCAAATTCTCACCTGTCTCAAGTATATCATCCAATCTGGGCTACAGGTAGAAGTCATATCATAGGGAGTTGCCAGATACAGAAGATGAAGATTGCTCTCAAGAATCAGCCCCTCCAAACCCTTCTTCAATTCTCTGTACAGAAGATTGCAGTATGCCAAGTCTATAGAGCCTAGAATAAGCACACAGGGTAAGGAGAAGCACAATTATAAACAGGCACACAGAGTTAAATGTAGCACATTTTAACATAGAGTCAGTATTGGCTTTATCTTCCACAAAAGTTTATTAAGCCATCTGAGCTGAAGAGAAATAAGTGTAACCTCAATAACTCTCACCTAACATGAGCAGTGAAACAAAACTGAGGAAAGACAATAATGTATTTCCATGTATGTCCATTCTATGTGGTTGTGGAGTGTTTGTGAAATGCCTTGGATTTAATGAAATCCCACACTAATGTTGTAGATTGAAGGAATCCTTCAGATTCATCCTATTTCAATTGTATTCCATACCCCAAAACCTTTATGTTATGACAGGAAAACAGACCCTCTGATATATCTACATGTCTTATGCTCCCTTTCCCTCTTAAGCTTCCCTCTAGATCAAGAAACCCTTCTGTTTAGAATACCTATTCATAACAATTAATTATAAAATAAGGTCCTGAGACACTTTGATTACAACCATTAAATCACATCTTGAAGTAATTTTTTTAGGTGTACAGTTCTGGTTTTGCTCACGTTGGTATCAATATTATTACACTTCATTCCCATGACATTCAGTCATGTGCTACTTCATTCCCATTTTCAGTCCATTACATCATTTAGTAAAACTGTTTCTCTACAACTTATTTTTCATTGCAGTTTAATAATAAGAATAAAAAATAATAAGAATTAAAAAGTCCTTACCCTTATATGTAGCTTTACCCAAGGGTGTGATTGTCAGTGTACATTTGGAATTCTGGTCCTTCTCAGACATTCTTCCTTTGAGGAGTCCTTTTTCAATGAGATTTTCTAGCCCATCTTTAATTATCTCTGAGAGGCTCTTCTCTCTAGACAGCAGCTGCTGCTGAACACCCAGCAATGTACAGCACATAAAATTGTCCACTTCCTCATGGGTAACTGCTATCTGCATCAGTTTTGCAAGTGATTAGCATATTTAAAGTTATAATTTCACACATTTAGTAAGATCTAGGAAGAAATTTACTGAATAGGAGTTTGATATCCTCTTGATGTGTTTCTACAGAAATACATCACAACAAACAGAATGACAGACACTCTGTGGTGGATCTGATGGGACTGCTCTCCATCTGTTCTATTATTTCAGCTGCTGCATCATGTCAATTTGCTTTCTCTGTTTCTATTTGTATTTTGAGTCAAGTACCAGAAATAGAAATACTAACATTGTATCATATAATAAGGTAGATACAATTTTTGCTTTTACACATAAGGTAGTTGTCATGTTATATGATTACTTAGTAACTGAGTTAAATAGAAAGATGAATCAAATCTTTGTCCTTATCTGATTAGAAGCTGTTCTGAACTGGCAAGCCCAAGTGTTTAAACAGTGTGTCTTTTTCTTGGCATTTCCAAGCACTTGAGTTACTCACAGAGAAGATTTAACTGATACCTTCAGTCCAACCAAAGATAACAACAGGCTCTGCATTCCCTTGGTCAACTCCAACAGAAGATTGCTGTAGCAATTCTCCAAAGGACTGTGAACTAAATCACGGACCTAAAAAGAGCAGGAAATGTATTAGTACAGGGGAAACATTTATGCATTAATGTTACACTTAAAAAAATATAATGCATGATATGCATGATTCAGCTTATAAAGAAAATAAATGTAAACACCCAAAGTTCACATCTGAAAACAAACCACATAAAAGTAGTTTAAAAATACTATTACATAAGTCAAATACTTACAACTTTAAGAAATGAACAAAAATTAAGCTAGGAAGCTCAGCTCCTCCTGTTTATTCCCCCATTTTAACCCAACAATTTAAATTACCAACAACTTTGTAAAAATTACCAAGTGTTTGTCTTTTTCTTGCACTATGAGAATGCTTTCTCCAGCACTGTCAATACCAGCTCGACCAGCCCTGCCAATCATTTGTTTATACTGGTTCTTCTTCAGGAAGTCATTGGCAACATAAGGAGCTCTGAGAATAACCCTGCAAAGAAGTCTTTAGTAAGTTATGCTTTATATTCAAATTACTAAAGAGGCAACAAAATGTTACAAATTCATCCTTTATACGTGCCCCTTGCCTAGTAACTAACAAAAATCAAATGCACCTCTTTGAAGAGATGTGTAAATCAATTGTAAAGCATTTAACAATTTAAGGTTTATTAAATGATAAGCCATGTTTGTCATGTTTTGAAGAATCTTTGAAATTAGTTTTTACATGCACTCTTAGCCCTGAGTTTAAGATGAGAATCCCTGAGCTATGAAATAAATCCTACAGAAAAAACATAAGCAACACCAACCATACATCAGCTATGCTAAAAAGACAACAATTGTCTATATGATTTTTTTCCTCCCCTCAGAAGTGTTATTGCAACACATGTGCACACAGAAATGGATTCTCAGCAAACAGTCTTTGGTCACACAGAGCACAGCAGCCCTATCATCGGAACTTGCATTTGAGACGGTAACACATTTTTTCTGTTAAAACATACTCAAACTGGAGCTCCTTAGAAAAAAATTATTTTACAATTTAAACACTGTTCTTTAGGACAGTATCTAAAGAAAGAGCTATTCTTCTTAATAGCACTACTAAAAACATGTCTTCAATTTATTACAATTTCCTTAATCCATTTAGGGAAGTGCTCTTCAGTTATGTGCTCTGAGGGTCTTGCTGCTGATTCACATTTCCTACATAAAAAACTTCAGTCTTCTGTCCCTTGTTAAACACAAAATCTCTTACACCTCCAATTTGCTGCTAAAAGCAGAAACACACTTTAAGTAGCACTGAGATTTCCAGCTTGTTCAGGCAACTTTTTGTTACAAAGCAAAGACCAATTCAAAAGTGCAATATGTTTTGGTTACTAACCTTCTAGCTGGCAGGTTGACTCCAGCAGCCAGAGTGGCTGTGCAAGCAAGCAGACACAGGACACCTGAAGAGTAAGCTTCCTCTATGCCTTTTCTTTCATCATTTGTAAGGCCACTATGGTGATAGGCAATACCAAAAGGGATTGTTTGCTTCAGAACAGGACAGACAGTTCCATTTCCAATACTCTCAAGGTTCTTGATGAGATCTTGTTTCTCTTTCTCCCTGTGAGATCTAAATTCTCTTGGAGGAGGAAAAGCATTTCTTTAGACTTTGACCAATCATTAACAAAACAAAAAAAAAAAAAAACAAAAATCAAGAGACATGCTTACTGTCTATTTCTGTTCATCATCATCCATTTCTCTAACATCTAGGATAACTAGGATAATAGTTATTTCCAGTAACTTTAAAACAGCAATACACAGGATGCTGATTTAGTTGCAATAGAACTCTTTTCTTGTTTGGAAGCACAGGTACAGAAGGGATCAAATACTGATTGTGTGGGTACCAAGTGCACCAAAGAAAGGATATAGGGCCAGCAGTGAAGATTCTAGGTACATCTTCAAACTGTTTCAATTTTGATAGCAAAAGAGGGGATTGTTTATTTTCATATAATTTAACTTTACTAGATCATCATGAGTTGATCGAATCACATTTAAATGAAAGCAAAGTTAAATCTTTCTTTCTTTTCTTTAGTAATGAAGCCTTGTTTAGGTTTTACAACTTAGATTCATAACGTGGGTATGGAACAGAGATACTCAGTTAACTAGTAAAACACAGGAGCAAATACCAGGCTATAGAGAAAAATGTTTGTTTCCTAAGCATGCAGAAACCAGGGCTGAAACAAAGTTAGATTAATTTAGTATGCTTTTCCTTTTTTCCTTTAGTATTTGTCCTCTGACAATAATTTTTCAACTATTTTGGTAAAAAAGTAAGAATTTTTTTAAAGCTTTTGTTCATAAGCCTTTCACAGTTTGCTATCACTTATGCAGTTAGCAACTTTATAGAATTCCATGTTCAAAGTATTTACTTCCAATCACCAGGAGAAGACACTTGCAAACTAGATGACAATAAATCCTAAATTGTAAGCAATAATTCCACATATAATTTTAAAAAATGACAGAGACTTACTTCTTGAGGTACTTGCACACCATTGAAGCCACATTCTCACAGTTCTTTTTGGTGGGACAAAAGATTAGGCAGGAATATTTAGGAATAACTTCAGTAACCAGTGCAATGATGTGGTCAGGATCGGCTTTCTCCAGACTACTAGAGTACTATAACAAACACAGATTGACAAATATTTAAACTTAGAAATTAAGTCATAACCTAAATATTCAATACTTGGCCTCAGCCATTGCTAGACTACTCTTATACGATTTAATGTGACAGAATTCCAAGAAGTTGTGGGAGAAGTTTTTCTCCCAATCCTCACTTGAAAGAGTTTATTAAACACATCTAACTTGACCTGAGGGATGCAAGGATGTACAAATCAAATTCTCTGCTTTTTTCCTTAATACTTCATTTTCTTTTAGCAACACCATAGTGATGTTACTTGTGAAACTAGCAGCCTACCATAAGACACATTTTTCTTTGTAAAGGTTGAAATGAAACCCTACAAGGCAGTAGGAAGCTGGCAAAACCCAAAAAAAGGTGTCTTCTTTCAGTATTGCCTGAGAGTGATCAAGCTGAGAAAATCTGCCCCCAAACATAAAGCATTGGGTGTCTGGAATACTCAAATGCATTACTCTTCACCTGTCAAAATACTGAAGAAACCTCTACCTTGAAGAGCAAAATAGAAGTGAAAATCAAGTTAAGTATTCAGTATTTTAAGGCTTTTCTCCTCCCAAAGCCTACCACTTCTTTCTCATGGATACTACAAAGGAACTATCATGTTTAAGTAATTTCTCTAGTAAAAGCTCTGTAAACAAATCAGTAAAATAATACATTTTGTGACAACAAAGAAACTATGAGCTCTTTGTTTTTACCTTGAAGTTAAGGAGACGTGAAAAAGCAAAGCCATTCTCTGTTTTGCTGTCAACTGCATAAATGGTGTCTCGTATCTTTATGTATTCCTTTAATTCTACCTAGCAAGAGACAAGTCACAAAGAGAAACTTTAGTTAAGTTAGTAAGTTTTCTCTAAAGCTACTGCTCATGTACAGCTAAAGCTTTTTAATAGGCATCACATTTCATAATGCATTGACATACTTGCATACAAGCACACACGTAAGAAATTTTTAAATAAGCAATTTATTTTAATTATCTGCCTTGATAAAGCATGAAGTCATAATAAATAATGACAAATATTGTATCCCATGAACTATTTATAAACTATTTTCCTGACAGCATAAAAGCACCAGTAGTACAGATTCTAGTTACATCAAGTGGGCTGTAATGATTTATCACAGTAACTGTAATTTAGGAACTGGTTTAGTTAAAATGACACAAATGCCTCAACACAACAGTATAAAGGCTCTTGCATTTGTGCATTTAGAAGTAGGTAGTGCTCTTTATTATATTCTTAGGAACTGCAAGCAATAGCAGGCCTTATATTATATCATGCTGTGAAATGAAGCACAAAAGCTGATATTCAATCCTAAACGGATTTGCTATAATTTTGAAGGCAAATATCTTCTTTCCTAGTTCATGGTGTCCTGTATACAGACCGGCCTAAAACTGTTCGTGTAGTACTCTGCTTGCAGGAACTTCTGCAGGTCTCCCACATTATTTAATGTTGCACTCATGCCAATGATTTGTGTGTTTTCTGTAAAACAGAAGTGGAGATGAATTTATTGTCAAGTTATCAATTTTCAACACTTCTGTTCAGTATTTAATTCATGAGCCTGCTTCTTTACAGTTAGTCTTTTCAGATGCCAAAGTATCAGGTTTGAAGAGAAACCCCCCTACTAAAGAAATACTAACTAAGAAATAATACTAAGTTACAAAACACTACCTGAGACATAAATGCAAAAAAAAAAGGAGCATTACATTGGAAGGGCTAAGGGGCTCCTACAAAGAAATGGAAGATATTTGACAATGCTCAGGATTTCACAGAGAAGTATCCCAAAAGCTTCAAAAACACCCAGCCCATCATTAGAGGTCAATTAACACTTAAATGAGTAAATGCTGTCACCACATGGAGTCATGTTATATTTCTCAAAAGCAGCAACAACGTGACAAATCCAGAAAGCAAAAGTGTGATTTCAGTCTAGAGAGGCCATCCCTACAAAATGTTAATAACATTAACTGTAGCCATGACTTACTACTGGTGTAAAGAATTTTTGCAAGAGTGATTTCCAGTGTTGCTCCACGACTTCCCTCACCAAGCATATGCAGCTGTGCACAGAAGGGAAAAAGAAAACACAAGGATGTTAGTGAGCTAAGAGTATTTATAAAATAAAACCCCAAATATGTAGACCTAAACAAATAGTACAGATTTGTTTTGTTGGACTTCCTCATCCCTCTTGTAAATTTGGATTGCTAAGTCCAGATGTATAACCTACAACCTTTAAAAGCACCCAAGACTCACAGAAAAACAGACTCAAGAGCAAATATAGACAACAAGATTTACCTTCCAGTTAACTAGACCACAGCTGACACAAAGAGTTAACTCCTGACAGTAAACAGCCAGTGTGGGGATCTGTGTATTCACCAGTCTACAGCAGCTTTAAACAAAATGTGTTTTGAGCATCACTTACAACAGAAAAATTTCTAGCAGCCAGCTTCCAAAAAAGCTGTAAGTTAGTGCTTCAGCTGCCTTCTGTTTAGAAGCTACTGTGCTCAAGTATGGTCAGTCAGCCTGAAGCATTCCATGAATTAAACATCCCTGTGAGCTGCTGTCCGTGTCATTCAACCCCACAATCAACACTCACAGTAGCACAACTCAGCCACCCCACTGAAAAGCAGAATAAGGGGCAATTCTCACAGCCAAATGTTACTTGGTATTTTTCTTTTTTTTCAATGTTTCATTCAATCACCAGACACAAAGTTGCATGGTTTCACACCTAAGAGTGAAGTTCTGGACTTCATAAAATACATTCCATGCAATTAAAGTGATTTATACTTTTTTGTAATCCATTAGAGACTTCTAGCTGACCACTAGTTATGAAGGAAGTCACTACCAACAACTAATACTGTAGATCTCTCAATATAAAATCTATTACTCTGATACCACAATAAATACTTAATTTAAGGAAAATAACTTCCAGTATTACAGAATTATGTGCCAATTCAGTGCACAGAACAGTAGTAATTTCACGACAAACATTGAAGACAAAACCAAGCCAGGAAAGAACTGCTCCTTCCTAATAATTGCTTATTGGAAATTGAAAAAAACCTGCATCTGATAAATCTGAGCATATCTTGTGGCCTACCTCATCTACCACAACCAGGCCAAGGTCTTCGATTCGTTCTGTTTCAATTAAGGAATTCACCAGAGCATGTCCTTTTTCTATAGTAGCAATATAAAGAGATTTTTTAATTCTCCTTTTGATTGGTGGAAATCGTCCTTTACTTCCTGCATATTCTTCAACCAGGAAACCCAATTCTATCCCAAAACTTGATAAACCCCTAACCTGAAAAGGAAAATCAGTTAGAGAACAAATTCATGCTCATTTTGGATTTCAGAGCTGCCTCAAAAACTTGATGTACATAAAACCAACCCACATAAAAATCAACTGCTCCAATTAGGGAAAATATATTAGCTAAGACTATTCCAGCTGCAAAACTGAAGTATCTACACATTTTATTGTTGGGTTTCATCTGTTCTCTAAAACTAACTTTCCCTTTATACCAAAAATGTTTTTATTTCAAGACCATTTCTTTAGCAAATTGGGCAGCCCAGCTCTTAGACTGCAGAACTGAAGAAAATAGCACAAAAAGCCATTATTTCAAAATTCAGCACTCTTTACTTAATTCCACATCTTCAGCTCATGATTTATGTCTGTTCCATTACAAAATTACCGACCCTCAGAGCAGCATGTAGGAGAAGTCACTCACTTCCCACCATCTATCCATAAAAATCACAGACCTTGCTGAAATTCAGCCAAGTGATCAAGTAAAAAAATGTATCAGAAAAGATATGTATCAAGCAAAGCAGTATCAGAAACACTGTATCCACACCTTCTCTTGGACAATGGCAACATATGGGAGGATCATCAGAACATCCTTCTGCCTGCAGAGTAATTCTTGGAGAATTATTATTTCAGCTACAAGAGTTTTTCCTCCACTGGTTGGCAAGGAGTATATCAAGTTCTTTCTTTGCTGTAGAGATTCTAACATTAAGCAATCATGCTGCCACTCTGCAAAATGAAAAAGAAACTATCAGCAACCCCAGGGGCATGTTAGCTGACATCAAAATGCCTATGTTTCTTACAGAAAACATTAAGTCCAGTGTTTGAGAGCTTTTCCCCAACAAACCACTAAAAGTCTTCACTGATGGTGACCCCCAAAGTATTCTACAAGCCAGATGAACCTTTTCCAGCCCTCTAAACAACCAAAATAGCCACTTATTGAAACAGAACAACTACTTTCCAACACGGTTTAGGTTAAGCATCACCTTAAATATTTTACAGTATAATGAGTGAAACAGACAACACTCCACCAGCATTTTTTTTTTTCCAACAGACCAATAGTTAAACTACCATAAAGTGTTTCAATCCCTCGAAGTTGTCTGAATAAATCTTTAACCTTGCTGGGTAATCCATAAAAAGGGCCTATGTCAACAGAAGAAGATTCAATTGTTTTCCTAGCCACAAAAATCTCTTCAGACAAAACAGCTTCTTTAAGCTGCTTGGTCTTAGAGACCTGCAGAGTCTGGACTTTGGCATTTACAGTCATAGCACTTTTCAGGTGGTCTTTAAGACTCTCAGTTTTAAATAAAACACTCTTAGAGTGTGAGGAAGAGTCAGTAAGGCTGTTCTTGTGTTCAGCACCAGCACAAAAAGACAATGGGTCTCTGATTTTGTCTGAGGCAGAATTCACACCTTCATCCCTTTCTTTTGAGACTAGAGATGTCTTAGAAGCAGAAGAAAATTCATCAATTTCTTCACAATACAAAAGTTGTGATGATGGCAAGTCGTCTAAAATAGACTCAGTTAGATCTTGATTGCCATCAACCGGGTCACTGCCATGCACTTGGCAAGCATCTTCTCTGTTAGCTTTAAGGACAACCACATTTTCTGAAGCACAAAAGTTATCTTGCTTTTTCTGGTAAATTCCTGACTGAAGATCCTCATGTACGATTTCTCCAGCTGCTTTCACATCCATATTTTTATCCTGCAGGTATTTGTGTTCGATATCATCCACTTGAGCCAGCAATGAATCGTTTCCGTAAAAGCTGTCATAGTCACCAAACATATCCTCTTCGCTATCATTACCACACTATGAAAGCAAAACAGTAAATATTAATACTCCAAAGCAACACCACAGAAGGCAGAATAACTTGGAGAGCACACACATCAGATGAAGCCACCTAAGTCTTCCCCAACTTAACTCAAAACCGTTTTGTCCGATGAGGAAAACCCAGCTTGAGTTCTAAAGGAATATATGCCTTGACTCAGAGAAGCCGAGCCTACAAGTGGGCAGGATGCCTGAGCAGAGAGTTGATGGAGCTCAATTTTTTTTTAAAGACAAACGGCATCATCCCCAAAGCACGGCCCTTCCCGACACACGCCACCTTCCCAGACGGAGCTCCCTCGCCTCGCCACCAGCCCCAGGATCCCTCCATCGCGTACCGGGGCTTCCGCCGGGGGCTCCTCGCCACCAGAGCTCGGTCTCT
>VZRZ01005482.1:151558-183189 GCA_013398175.1 Climacteris rufus
GGCGGCAGCGCCGCGCCCGGGCCCGGCCGGCACCTCCGGGCCCTCAGGCGGCCGAACGCGGGCGCTCTGCTCGGCTGCAAAACCTGGAAGACGGAAAGATTCGCTCCAGAAAGGTTGTTCTCTGATGTGGGAGCTTTGTCTGCTTTCAAGCCCAATCAACAAGAAGTGAATCGATTAGCCTGGAAAAGAGCTCTTGAGATCATCGAGTCCAAGCCATGACCGAACACCACCTTGACAACCAGACCATAGCGTCCAGTCTTTCCTTAAACACCTCCAGGGACAGCGACTCCACCACCTCCCTGTGCGGGCCATTCCAATGTCTGGTCACCGTTTCTGTGAAGAAATACTTCCTAATGTTCAACATAAACCTCCTCTGGTGCAGCTTAAGACTATAAGTTAACAGCTAACAAGGCAAGATCTGAGTGATGTCCAGGTGTTAGAAAGACAAAGTACTTGTTGGTAGAATTGCCTTGTCAAGGTTTAGAGCTGTACACGTTTCAATGGTCTCACCCAGGGACAAAGCTTGGGAAGAAGGATATACTACTGATAGTGGACACAAAAAAAAATGCAGAATTTAGGGGCAGCTCAAGGGCTTGTCCCGAGGGTGTGGCCGGGTGTCCTGTCCTCAGCCGTGCCTCCCAGTCCTCTGCCTGCAAGCTGTGGGCCAAAAGGCAGGATCTGTTCTCATGGAAATGCCTCACTGAGCTGCACTAGAAGTTTTAGTTGGACACTTTCATCAAAACATCAGCAATTTAAACCAAGCTGCCTGGCCCACATCATGCCACTGGGAGTGTGGGTGGAGCGAGCTGTGCTCCCATCTCTGGAGTGGGAGGATTGTGTCATGCCAGCCTGCAATGTGAAAAGGCATGGCCCTGGCTGAGCTCCTGCCCATAACAAGGCTGTGCCTTTCGAAACAGAACATGCAACTGTGAGTATGTCTGGAGGTGCACTGTGCTGTTTAGGATCGTGGGGAGAATCTTCTGAGTTAATAGCCTAATAAACTGTGATAAGGAAGTAATAAAACTATAAAGTTAAACGATGATCTGACAACAGTAAATTGTACTGCTTCTTCCTCAGATATAGACTGAGTTTGCACAATGTATGTTTTATATTTTTTCAGTTGTCATATTTTGCTTCTTTTTAATATTTGTAATAATGCGTTTTCCCCTTTCTAGCAGATATTCCTGATGTATCAGCCTGAAGAAAGCTCTAGAAAACAATTTTGGGAAGGGAGAGTTAAAAGTGACAACATTCTTTGAAATGTGATCAGAGATCTGGTCTAAAGGCTGCAGGAGTTTTACCCCTCCACTGAAATGTTTGATTTCATCCCTCACCAGGACTATAGGTAAGCATATTCATAGCCTTAGGCACTAATTTCCCAACTTTTGAAATAGGATGTATGGTCCCATGGTCCTTGAAGAGATATTTCCATGCTTTTTAGGTCTCACGTGTTTTTTTAGGTTGCTTAAAAAAATTAGTGTTTTCAGTGCAATTTCTTTTCACTTAGAACTACTTAGTAAGTTTTAGGAGGAGAATGGTTAGTTCTGGCATATTAACATTTAAATAAAATTCCTGAAGTATTATTTCAAATATATGTGAATGGTGCCAATATTTAGAAGAGGAAAATTGTTGTGATTCTTCACTGTTGTTACAGGAAAGAGAGAGACTAGCTATGACTTTTATTTCTCAACACTCTCATAAATGATCTAGATCTCTGAATAAGGAGATGACAAGTCTGTGGATGATACAGAATGATGGATAAGGTTAAAAGGAAAGAGCTAACATGCATTTCTTGCAATGCAGGCTATTTGTGATATTTGTGATACTAAACATAGCTATTTGTGGAGAAAATGATAAAGGTGGACACAAACACTGACATTTTTCAGGAATTGTGCCAAAGGACCGTATGCTGTCCTTGCACTCACTCCTAAGTCAAAGCAGGGAGAAAACTGTATGCATGTAATCAATGCAATAAATGTCGGAGGTTGACAAATTAATTTGTTGCATTTAGTGACGATGATACACAGACCATATAAAAGATTTATATAGACAATAAGGTTTATATGGACAGTACAAGATTTATAAGGTACATGAGGTATGTATTGACAGTCATGTACTGCCTACACATCTGTGGCTATTTAGATGTTTCTGAGGCAAACAAATGTAATCAGAACATGTAGTGGATTTCCTCTTTTGTGATACAAAGACTAGAGCCTGTTGTAAGCTATAGGATACATTAAATAACTTTCTGTAATTGTTGAATTTATCTTGTGTGGAGCAGTAATGTTTCTGTGGTCAGAGCTAAAAGTATTACAGTCATCCTAATGAGTGATATAGTAGCTGAATAGACTTGTTCAGTGTTTTCATAATTCATCTGTTGATAGCCAATGATAAAGCATAAATAGCATGATCTTACTGTGGTTAGATATAAACACATACCTGTTTAGTGCTGTAGATGGGATCTGTACAGACCTAAAGAGCAGCAGACATAGCTCAGTTACAGAGAGAATGCAGAGGAGTACATATTTGCACTTTAGTGCATGAAGACAGTGTGGTTTCCACAAACAAGTATTGCTCCTGACACTGCTTACCATGCAATTGGTAATTTCTAGGGTTATTCTGGCCTTTAGGAGGATTTACCATAAGTAAAGCATGAACCTCAGTCTCGATAAACATCAAAACAAAACTAGAAGAGATTATTTCACCCCTGAGTAGCAATCAGGTAAGGAATTTGATAAATGTGAGGTTGAAACATTGAGAAGACATGAGGAAAATTAAAAAAAGGCTTTTTGTTGTTATTGTAGCTGGTTAAAGTTTAATTGAAAAAGAGGTGTTCTTAGTAGTTTTCGTTCTGAGCACACACATCAGAATTACCAGAGTGCAGAATGCTCTGGTCAGTCCTGTTTGGAAGACTTTTTTATCCTGCAAGAAATAACCCTGGTACCCCTGGATGTTAAGTGATACTGGGAAATCAGCCCAGCTTTGCTGTCTTGACTCTGTGTCATTGACTTACAAGGCTTTGTAGCATGGAACAACTCACAGAGAAATACCAGGGAGCCCTACAACTGGAGTCAGAAGAACAATTTTAGCAGTAGTAACACCTTCATGTGCCTAATGGCAGTGCTAGTGTGTACTTCTGTACTTCTGGGTGTAAGCAGCTTTTGATCACGTTGCAACTGCAAACAGGTAAACGATATACTCTGTATATTTACTGTAAAAAAGGTCAAGTGATGGAAGGTTGATCTTGATTGACAGTCATGGTCATTGTGGTTTGCCTCAAGTAGAAATAAATACCTCTTTGTTAACCCTTAGGGAATGTATCACTCCAACATCTGGAGCACCACCTGGATGAAGCTGATGTGTCAGTGCTGCTTGGAGCAGTATCTGCTGGGGCATGTGATGTTCTGGCAGTCTGATAAGAAAGGTGTTATAAGAAAGGCAGGCTGCAAACTCTCCCATATGGCACCCCCTCGGAGTCACTGGAATAGTTAGTATTGCAAAGGAAGGAAGCATACCTGGAAAGAGTGGCTCCCAAAATTACAGTGACTGTGTGATTCCTTCTCCTTGAAGGCCATCACAAGTGTTATTTCCAGTCTGTGTTCACAAGAGACACTGTGTCAGAGGGAAGGCAAGACCACCGTGGCACTTGTTGAAAGCTGTCATGTCCTGCTGCAGTTTTTTATCTGTTCCCAGTGTACATGCGTCTGCTTGAAAGCTGACTGCTCTATAACCACTGCAGTGCAGGAAAAGGCTGTTCATACCTGATTTAACCCTTCCATCTGAGGCACTACAGATAGGCACAGGTCAGTGCTGTGTTTGTCTCTCCTTGCACTGAAAAAATAAATGGGTCGTAATTCCGGTTCACTGTGACAATTGGCAATTAGGCATTAGGCAATGTTTTGCAATAAGAAATTAGCAGAATGACCTCAAGGGATTGAGAGCCTAGAGTATGCAACTGACACCCATTTCCTCTCCTTTTCATTTCCCTAGGAGACCAGGAATAACAATCAAGTGAATTTCTTTTCTTGTGAGTGTCAATTTGAGATTCATTACATTAAAGGGAGCTGCGCTCTTGAATTCCTCCTGTGTCACCAGCATCCCTTTCTTCTAAGCTGGATTTCATTCTTCCAAATCAACACAGTTTTGCACATTGTCTGGTGTCTTTTTCTGACATACAGGGTACTTAATCATAAATAAGTGCTTGTGGTTATTTGGTATAAATTCATCAGCTGTTGTTTACTGGACCTTACAAATGAGTGCTGCATTCTGTTGCTGCATGTTTATTTGAATTATTTGCAATACTGTCACACTTCTGGACAAAGTATCTCTCTCCCGGCTTCAAAATGGACACGATTGGATCTGGTTATTGGCAAGAGGGACAAAAAGGGCAGAACAAAGACATGCAGAAGCTCTGTTGAGTCTGATGGCAGAATTAATTGTGAAAGAAATTATTGTGCTGAGGAAGTTTGTGTAGCCCCATCACAAACTGTAGTTATTGAGCATAGTATTGGATGCATATCAATTCACGTTGGAGTTTGACAAACATGTACATTTCATGGTTCTTTTGAATGAACCCCCTCAATTATTGTGATGGGGATGCAAAAAGCTATGCCAGCTTTCTGACCGAAAGATAAAGAATTTCCTTTCTTCTTTACATCAAGGGCAAGTATGTTACCCTCATTCAGGGCAGAGAGAAAATTCAAATCCATATGCATTCTATAGCAGTCTCAAGTGCTTTGGAGTTAAGATGTAGGCATGCTTAGACCACCATGTCTCAGTTGTTTTTATGCTCATGATTTCAAGAGCAGAAAGATGCTTTAAATGCTTTGGCAGACATTTTTGGCAGAAATTTAACCAAGATTGAACTCCTTGGTCATGACTGGACAAATTCCAGTACTCAAGTTTATTCTTTAGCAGGTTTTGGAACAATTTTCCGTTGAATTAGAATTTATATTCCGTACTGTTAATAGGTAGATGTATAGACTCTTCTTGATTTTGGTGTCATTCCCAATTTGGGTGGTTGAGGTGCAGGCTGTTTGTTTGTATGTTTGTTTGTCTTTCTCTGTGTGACACTAAAGGTAACAGAATAGTAAGAACACTGAAATATTTTCATTATTTCAGGAGGTACAAAGTGGATAAAGCAAAGAATAAATGTAAGAAGCGACTTGGCCATACAGATCTTGTAGTGCCTTTGGGCTGGATGGTTTGACCAACTCAATAGAGAGGCTGCTAGCAACTCTTCAATTTTTTCTTTCCGTGGTTTCACAGGATGAAAAACAATTCTCCCTTATCCAAAAGAGGAAACATCTTCCTCCCATCCAGGATAGGGAAGTCTGTCTTTCCTTCTATCATTTTCAGAAATTGTCTGTCTTTTGTGTGCCTAAACTTACTGCTGAGGCATCACACCAAGAGAGTCACCACATCTTCCTGTTCCTTGCAATACTTCATTTTGCCCACCTTTCCTGCCTCAAATCAGGGCCCAGAAATTACCTCCACCCTCCCGCCCACAAGGTTTTTAGCACCCAGACGAGGTGCATACCGATCCCCTGTGCCGAGGCTGATGGCAGCTGTTCAGAGCCTTTGTGTTGTGCCAGGTGGCTCAATGCCTTCTGCTCCAGCTCTCCAGCACAGGCCTCCCTAGGGAATGTGTGTGAGCTGGGCAAACCACTCGAGGAAGAGAGCAATGAGAATAAGGAATGGTGGCTAAACAGAGAGGGGTGAGCAAAGCTGCTTTACAAACAAAGGAGCATTGTTTCTAGAGAAGCCTTTTGGTGGGGCAGGTGAGAAATAGTGGTTAATGGTGTACCTGGCAGCAGCGGTGTGATGAGAGAGTGCGGGGCTTGAGGCTGCCGCTGAGAGAAGGAGCATTGGGAAGGCAGAAACAATTAAAGAAGCAAACCAGTGAGGTTTTGTAGAAGATACAGAAGGCTCAGAAGGAGGAGAGCTATGGGAGAGAAGGTAAAGACACAAAAGAAAAGTTATATTGCGGGAAAAAATTGCAGCGCAATTGCAAAGACCTGAGGGATGCCATTCAGCAGCAAACTTGAAGGTACAAAAGCCAGTTGACTCATTATGTGGCACAAGAGGCATGCCGTGGATTCACGTGGGCTTGTGCGTGTCAGGAGCCTGCGTGCCCGTGCCTGGGTGTGTGGTGTCAGCGAGAGGGCTTGAGGAGGAGCAGCCCCCTGAGAGAGCCGTGCTTCTCTCGCTGCCTGGACAGAGTCGGGTGCACATTCCACAGAGGGTCTCGGGGGCTGCTTCCATCTCTAAGGAATCTGGTTGGTGTGTAGCGAGGCTGCTCCACAACACAAACCAAGCAACGGTATTTGGGGTGGGGATATCACAAAAGGACGGCCCCAGCTTTAGACAAACACGCCAATGTGAGAATGTACAAAGAGAAGATCTTTCATGGACTGGCATATCATTGGCTTGGAAGTTATGCCCAGAAGGTCAGTCTGCCAAGGTTGGTTGATTTGTTCTGTGAGAAGGTTGTGAGGGAGCAGCTGGTGGGCTCCTCTGAGGCTCTAGAGATAGAGTTACTCACCTTTGTATCTTCTGTGATGCAAAAAAAATGACAGGAGGGCAGGCTGTAAGGGGCTGAACTGGGTCTTTACTAAATAATATTGACGTAATAATACATATAAATAATATTGATAGGCTAGAAGGAGAAACAGGATTATCTATTGCATCTCAATTCTGTAGCTGGAATAGGTGCAAAGATAGATGGCTTGTTACTTCACCACGGTGTATTTTGTAACCCTGTAATACAGGCTTTTTGGCTAATTTCTGATGGAGTAGTGGAGGGAGCAGGTTTATTGTCTTGTCAATCCCTGCCTGCTGAAACTTGCATTTTCATTTCACATGTGTTATTAAAAATAAAATAAAATAAAATAAGCCAGACTTGCACCTCAAGCTTCAGTTTCCTTCCTTTGGTCGAATACCAAAACAATGCAGTTGTCTCAGCATGAAATAGAAAATCTGACTAAATAAGTCACAAATTTGTGCAAATGTCAGTTGGAGAAATGCTTCCTGTGTATTAACAAGATTTAGAAGAGAAGATTTTAGGCAGTCTGAAAACCACACCCACCTAGTTCTGCATTGTAATTTATTGGCAGGACACCTTGTGAAAACTAGGTGTCACATTGACAAGTTTCCTTATTGGCATCATCTAATTAACTAACATGTATTATTACTTACCATGTTTTTTCTTTCTTCTCCCCTGGTGAGTAAATGCTTATCAATTACAAGGAAGAGGGTGGAGTTAGGGCGGGACAAGGGGTAGAAATTACCTTATCATTGAGAGTATCAGTAGTGTCGGTCTTCAGCGAGCAACAGCTCACTAAAGACAGCTTTGGCTCTTGGAATGTGCGATTTTTATTTGCCTCTGTCTCTGGAATCTTGCTAGATTCTCCACTACAGATGAACATATATTCTCAGAAAGGCAGCTGGTTGGCATTTTGGAGGAGCAGACATGGAAGAAAATAGAGAGGGCCATGTCCTTGCAGAAGGCAAGATTTTGTCTGTCTGGATGATTCTGTTTGTGGCATTAGTTTGGTTGCCTTCGATGTTTCGAGTGTCATTGGGGATTTCTCATTTCTATGTGAAAATTGTAATAAAAATGTTAGAGGTAAGTTGAGAATTGGGTTCAAAAGGTATGTGTTTGCTACAGAACATAATAAAAAAATAAAAATCTGTACAATTGATATAGGTGCTATAAAGGTCATCATAAAGAACTCCATTAACTTGGATGTGTTGTTTGCAGCTTTATTTTATGTCTTTTGAGGAGTGTCTTTAATAATACATAGTTATGTGCTGATTTATAATCTGCTACTGGTTTGAGAGTTTATTGGATTAAAGTAGAGATTCCATGATATTTTCTTCTAGTTCATGTTGGTTAGAGTGCTTAATGCAAGTAAAATACTCATGATAAGTTAAATTTAAAGAAAAAGATCTATTAGTTCTCAGGAACTGGTTAGTAATAAAAACAAGTATTTTAGATGTACGTAAGTTTCAGTGATTTTATTTGGATTGTTTAATTACATGGAATTAATATTCTAGGTGAGAATACTCATTCTGTGTGTTTGCTTCACCCAGTTACAAATCTGAGGGATCCAGCAGTTATAAGTTCTGCTGTACAAGACTTGAGGAATCTGTGCAATCTTCTGAAAGTGTAATTTTTCTAGAGATAAACAGATCATGGCTAGGATACTGATTCTTCTTCTATCAGTAAGAGGTTTCTGAGGCTTTTAATAAGCCAGAATTCCATTTAGTTTTTCAAGTTTGACTTTTGCTATCCATCATAAGCCTGAAGTGGGTGCTGTGAATTCATCATATTGAACAGTGAAGCATTTTCATTTTCCGGTAGATTAACTTTGTGTTTCTGGCATAAACCTGCTTTCTGTGAATATACTTTCTACTTTGGCAGAAAACATTTTACTAGTATTCTTGCTATTATTAAGATGTTGTAATTATCTATTTGTGCAGTAGAACATGTCTGTAACAGTCTGATAGTTAATATCACAACCATCTTATTTTCCCAATTCTGTCTCTTTTTCTTATAATTCTTCTGTCTATTTTGTTGTTGCTTATGGGTTTTATTTGTTTGTTTGTGGGTTTTGGGGTTCTTGTTTGTTTAGGGGTTTTTGTTTTAATATTGATTAAGAGCTCTTGGGCTCTTGAGCTGTATGAACATCATTTAGTACAGTGCATGTGACTGCAAAATTTAGGGGTTAGTTATTTTATCAGATACTGATGTAAGTGGGCAATGAGTGCCTGCAGTGGCTGTATGTAATATTAGCCTTAATATGTGAAATGTTTTTTTTAATCAGCCACTGATATGCTAATTAAATTCTTATTGGTACCCTGATTAAGAGGCGCTCTCATATCAAACCTGAGGAGGTCTTTGGCCAGCTTTCCTGCAGCAGTTGGCAGGCACTAAAATAATTCCTGTATTTTTTTTTTCCCATGTGTTTCCCAACTGTGAGAGACATTTGACCCACTCAGTGTGTGTTTTATGTAGGAAGGCACTTCTCTTTCGTAAAGCACATTAAGTGTTTTTCTCTCCACAGTTTTCGTAACACGTTGTGAGCATGGTAATTTTGTATTCGCAATATGGAGGATCAATTTATTGAAAACTAAATAAGTTAATTGTTATGTGATCAGCTATAGCCTTTTGTGCCTAGTTCCCTGTTGCCACAGCAGCTAATAACAGGAACAGCACAATTCCATGCACTGCTGTTCAGGCTGTGTTTGTTCTTTGGTTCCAAATTTTTTCCTAATTGTCCTGTGGGGGGAAAAAAGTTTCCTCTGTTTTCATCTTACAAGTAATCCCAACTATTTTCTTTGAAATATTGTCAGATGCTTCTTATTGTGCCAAAAGAGTAACTAGGAGCTATCTTGGTGGTAAATGGAAGGAAGGGAGGATGGAGGGAATGTTAGGTCCCCTTTGCTTGTGCTGTGGCCCACTATGCTCTTTGGAAGAAAGGGTAGGACTGGGAAATGCTGGCTAAAAGCTTGTGCATGGAATTGCTGGGCCTGTTCGTGGAGTCCTGGGGTTCATCCACCAGCATATGGCCAAAATGGCAGCTTGGGACAGCTTTAAAGCAGGTTTGAGATATGAACAACTTGACATTGAAAGCCTAGAGAAGTGTCAACTGGTTTCTAGCTGTGATGTCGTCTTCCAGAGATCCTGCTAATGGGATAATGCCCAGAGACCATCCATGGTTCCTGTTGTCATCCAGAATGGTGAAACAGGATGCCTGCCCAGATAGCTAAGCTGGAAATGCTAGGTATAGGTGCTTAGTCATGTATTAGCATACTACTGACTATATTGCAGGAATATCACTGCTCTAGGAAGTGCCAAACAGCTGGTTGGTGTTTCAGCAGAAATCCAGCCTTGAGCACTGTGACTGGTCTCTGCACTGTGTTGCATTTGATTTAGTCTGTTATGTAGACCAGCAAAATTAATAGAAAACTTCTCACCTGAGAACACTTTATATCTGTTTCTTACAGCTGAGCAGAGGGAAAATGTTTTCTTTTCCTCCATGTTTGTCAACTTGAGAAAAATAGAAGAGTGGAGAGTGAAATCAAGGACTTTAATGTCAAAAAATATATTTTGAAGTTATGTTTTCAAAGAAAACATATTTGCACCCCTTACTGAAATTGTTTGGAACACAAAAAAAGGTGTTTTACAATAAAGTTCAGGTTTTCAGGTCTATTACTAAGCAATGAGTAATATTGGCGTATGGTAAGTCACTTTGGTTTCTTGACTTCACTGAAGTGCTTTAGTGCTGCAAATGGTGATTGGAAAAAATGGGGAAGATTTAATCATGCATGGAAATAGTTTTTACCCTCTGCTGCTTTTCCATCAAGGAATCTAGGTACTTGTTATTTTAGAAAGAAAGCAAGTATTTTTATAAAAGTAAGAGTCAAGGTTTGAGAATTTGGTTTTTGTTTGGATGGGGAGGTTGTGCTTTTTGTTTTTTTGAAGACATATGGATAATAGAATAGCAAAGGATCTCCAACACAGTAATCTCTCAATTGCATAACTGTTAGCCCATAATTGCTATTATTACCCTTAATTTATCCTTCAAATATTTCTGGAAATTATAAAGATTAATGTGGTTTGGTTTGTGTTAGGATTATTCTTCCACATATGTGTGTAAACTTTTATTTGTAAATAATATGTTTCCTCAGAGCTTTGTCTGTACTGGGACTTGGTGGAAATAAGAATAGCAGCAAAGCTGTACTAGGGACGTTATTCCAGCTGTTGCAAAAGAAAATGCATTTGCTGGCATGAAATCTACACCTTGCTCTCACAGCCCTGTGCAAAGTCAAAGAAACATGTTAAATAGCTGTAGCTCTATTTGCCAAGAAATATTCTGGTGTTTCATGAGATCTGAACTTCTGTATGAACTTGGAGCATTATTGCTTCTCTAGAATACTCAGTGTAGGACAGAAATCTGCCAGCTAAAAACTGTGAGTAGTTTTTGAATTGAGAGCTCACTTGTACATGGAGGTAGCTCATAAGCTGTAAAATCCCACTGGACTATGGAGATGTTGCAGACACTTCAGCTGGTGAAAAATTGCACTGCTGAGCTTTCAGATGGTTGTCCTGAGCTAGCCTTTGCATCGAACCTCAAACAAATTATACCTGTGTTTTTATCCCAAGCAAATGTTTGTGACCCTTCTCAACCCATTTCATCAGCCCTCACCAGAGCAGCCAGGAGATTTGTGAGTCCTTTTCACAATTTGAGGGTGGACAGTCACATCCTCTCAGACACTCAGATCATTTGATCTGGGTTTCATGTTTGTGATGTGCAAGGGTAAATGAGGCCAGGCAGAAAGGACTGTTGGATGAAAAGGTCACAAGTAGCTTGATCTTAGATGGTGATTTTGGTTTGTGTTGAAAACTACCAACCTTCTCTTTGCCATTGTATTGGAAGGCTTTACATAGAAGCATTGTCACACATGAGGAAAAGATTGACAAAAGCCAGTGTAAGGATTGATTAGAAAAGTCTTTTGTGAGAATATGGGAAGGGAGGTAAAACTGAATTATTACATAGAGAGAAAATTGCAGTACAGAGCTGTACTTAAAAGGGAAAAGGGAGGAAAAAACCTGCAAGAAATGACATTTCAGCAAATGAACATTCCATATGGTATAGCTTATCATGTCATGTCCTCTGAAGATAGTGATTTATATAATGAAGTATCAGGCACCCTCATTTCGTTTAGAATGTAATTACCGGAAGCTCAAACAAATGGACTGTCAGAGTTAAGGTGTCAAGCTTCAGTATTCCAGCTGGGATCAACCGCTGGATGTTTGGACTCATCACTCCAGAAATGGGAGTGAGGAAATCACAACACCTGAGTTCTCATTCAGTCAGCAAACTTAGGAAAGAAGTTGCTACATTTAATGCTTAAATTCTGTGTTAGTTGCAACATCTGTGTTTTTTTGTAAGGTATTAAAAACATCCTTTCATTACTGTTTTGCAACAAAGACCAGTGTGACAGCTCTGTCTCAACACTGTGCAATACAAAGGTGATCACAAAGCCTTATTTCATTTTTGAAAACAAATTGTATGCACAGATGCTACTGAATGCAGAACAACATAGTAGCTACTCCAGAGTTAATTGGTCCAGAGTTTGACCCAGAGAGATGGCTTTGACAGGTGTCATTCAAGGGCTCAATTGAAAGCCTAAGAGCTGGGTGACTGTACAGCTCTATTCCCTCCTTGCTCCTTCTGCTTCAGCTTCCCATGCCAGCCCACGAGTCAGGAGAGTTGTGTGTCATGATTTTCATCCAGGTGTTTTGTGTAACTGCTCCCATTTCAGGTGATCTCTGTCCTGGACAATGAACTCACGATTTAACAGTGTTTTGTGGAAATACATTGCCTTTTTCTTGCTGATACACTCTCCCTGATACTTTCCTATGGTAAACCTCAGTTCTTGTAGTAGAAGAGAAAATGGGTAGCTATTCCTTAAGCACCTGCTCTGTGCCAGTCCAGGCTTTGTAGATGTCTGTCTTAAGCCATCCCAGCCAGCTATTTTCCAAGCTAACAAGCCCTGTGTAACTGTTCAGCCTTTGAAAGCTCTTCCTCATCTTCCTTGTCCCCTGCCTTTGTAGTGTTGACTATTTAGTCTGCTAATTTTTCTTCATTCTTTTTCTGTGCTATGAGGAAAAACTTTATGCTTTACTAGTAAACTTTATACATTTTTGTTGGTTTTGACTTGTCTTGTTCATTTAGATTAGCTAATGTGTATTTTGGGAGTCAGCTTGGTCAGTGGTTATCACTGTTTTTCTGTGTGGAATCAAAAGCCAGCCTCCTTGAGGTATTCCAAATCCCTCAGGACAGTATGAGCATGTTCATTTCTGGCAGTGCTGGCCAGCTGACAGGTGCTTTTTTATGTAGGAGGACAGTGATAGGCAAGATAAGGGTGGTAGACAGGTGACAGGAAAGCAGAGACTAAGGCAAAAGGCTTTATTTGTCAATCTCAGTGATTTTTATGTTTTTTCCTCCCTCGTGCCATAGAGAGGATATCCTCAGGGATATGGGGAAGGGATGAGGACCAGCAGTATTTTGTAAAGAGGTTAAATTTGCCACATGTCTGCCTTTACTCTCTTTTGCAACGTTCCTGCACCTGTTCTGTATGTTCTTTCATTTCTCAGTGTGTGGGCTGCTGTTTTCATGACATCCCCTGGCTCCACAATTCTGAATGACTCTCCAGGTGTTGCAAAAGACTGAGAGAGATGATGTACCTATTGACCTTTTCAGGAGAATAATTGGGAAGTATAGACAAGGTGAAGGTCTGTGGTGTGGGGTTTTTAAATTTCTTTTTTTGGGTTTTTGTTTTTGCTTTATGGTGTTATGAAAGATGGTTTACATGGAGTTTAAAATACCACATCAAAGCCTATTCTGGTTTCACTTTTTTCTTTTATGATGGCTGGTAAAAAGTAGTCAACTAAGGGTGGCTAAAATATCCTAATTATGTCATGGTGAAGTGTCCATTTTGTTACTGACTTAGCTTTAATAGCTAAAGAAGGAGCTGGTAGAGAGCATGCAAAACTTAAGGACGGCAAAAACCTTGTTGATGTTTGCATATGTGACATATTATATTGTAGTGAAGACTTTTTGAGATCATCTTTGTGGTGACTTAAATGGCTGCACAAATCAGTAAGAGTGAAATACAATCTTTAGCAAGAGTTTATACTGAAGCAAATGGATTATCCTTATCTGTTGTAGATGGGTAGCCTTAATAACAGGTGAAGATATAAACTGAGTGGGCCACAGTCTTTAATAATGAGCAGAGCTTACACTCAAGCATCCTGTGCCCTTGTAAGGGCTGCTATCTCAACATAAATACAGGCAGATGTACTACTCATAAGAGCTACTATTAATATGTCTATATATGTATGATGAAAACCTTCAGAACTATGAGAACTTCACAAATGAGGCATATTGGTATACTTGACTTTGCTAATGGAGAGTTTTATGATACTCTGCACAAGGAGGAGAAACTTGGTTTAGCTCAAAAAGGTGAAGAGAGGGAAGGGTGAAAGTTCAAAGCTACTCCTTCAGAAATACTATAGATACAAAATGTTGCCACCTCTGTTTTCTGTTAGCAGAGACCACGTGAATGCCCTCAAAATGAGGTAATCTCTTTTATTCTTTAAAATCCATTTTTTAGATCTATTTTTCCAGCATGTCTCTAATGTCAGTGATACTGTTTTGCATAATCCTATTGACTGAAGCTAACTGGAGAAGAGAGAGTTTTGGACCAATGGATCTTATGCAGTCTCTTAGGTAGCTCAGTAATTTGTTGGGCTTGCAGAAAAAAACAACTGCCTGTGTCCTGGAAAAAAGTTACAGCCAAACAATTTTTCCTGGCAATGACAAAAGGTAGTCTATGCAACAAATGTAACACGAGGCGTGCAGGACAGCCCTCCGGCTGAATTTGGAGAATGAAAATCTTAAACCTGGCAGGAGTAAAAGAGGCTCATACAATTCACCTAAGACAATTACAGAATGTCTGCAAATGATGAAATGAAAACCATCAACATCTACTTTTCTTGTTTTGGGAACAGTGGGCCACCCTGGAGATTGAGGAGGGAGTAAAAAAGCAGAAGGCGCTGGCACTTGAAAATTTAATCTCCACTGGTAAGATCTCTGGATGAAGGGAACACAGCACTATTTATCTTGTAAAAGGCAACTATTTAACAATCTAATTTAGGAAGGAGTTTGATGGGCAAGTGTCTGTTGAAGTTACAAACCTACAAAAGTATGTTAAAAGCAAAATAATCTCTGAATGATTCACTGAGTCTTCTGAGTAACAGCAGTTAGAGACTACTGTGGGTATAGAAAGACATTGATGATAAGCATTTGGGAAGCTGTCCCTGTTTTCATGAGTATTTTGTGCTTTCTGACTCCATTAGCTCTCTCTTTGCAGGCTTAGGAGGAATGAGTGTTCTTTGTGTTTGACATTGCTCTGCATGAGTTCTCTTTTGCTTCTTGTAACTCCTAGCATGCAAAACCCCCAGGGTCTCTCAAGTAAAGGAATTACAGCGTTCCATGGATCACAGTTACAATTTGTACCCTTCTCTAGGCCTGAGAATAACATCCAAGTAATATTGTTTCCCCAACTATTTTTCCTTTCTTCTTTGACCAAAGGGGAGTGGGTTAAGTTCTCATAGTGATCCTTTTACTTGTAGTGCCATTTTCAGTCACTAGTCACATAGGCTGCTTGGTTTGTCAGCTAATGATTTCCTGGGTATTGAAGGTTTGACTGAAGTGCAGCTGGAGGAAAGTTTTGTGATTCTGATCAGGGGAAGTATGTTGATCAAGATAAATTAAACGTGTTTGGAATAATGAATATTTAATGTTATCCAATATACTTCCTCAAAAAAAAAAAAAGAAAGAAAAAAGAAAAAAAAGGGCCAGTAAAAAAGGTAAGTGTTATCTGGTATGGATCAAGAATTTTAGTCACTGTAACCAGCCAGATAAGAATCTGGTCTCAGAGGGACCTCAGCAAACATCACTGAGACTTGCTGTGTGGCTGGCTGTCCTATGGGGTGTAATTTTACAAATAGCAGAGCACAAATGTGTTGTCATTCTTCCTGCACAATGTGTCTGTGTTATGCTATGTATGTCTCGGGGGTGAAAACCTAGACACTTTCAAGTTTCTTGGTAGTGAAGTGACTCTTAAAGGAGAAGGAATGGAGGAAGATAGATGGCTCCGAGAAAAAAAATACCAGAGGAAGGTGATTGGTACATCTGGGAAACAGTAAAACTAATCAACAGCAGCAAGAACAACAATCATACAAACACTGCCTGAATCTGAGTCAGGGCTTCAGGAGGGATCTGCAGGCTTGGCAGTGCATTGGTGACATTTCTAGGTGTGTGTACAAATATCATTTGGTAAGTGACAGTGAAGTAGGTGTTGTACTCAGGGCTGAGTACAGGGTTGCAGCTTTATCTGAATGTTTTACTCCTTTCTCAGCAATTTAGGGGGGTTATATGGTGTAGGATTAGAGAAGTAACTTGTGGAATGAAATGCCAGTCCATAAATGAGGCAGAACAATGCAATTATGCTGCCTGAGTAGGAGGAGAGCTATTTCTAAGAAGCACATGTATTTTACTCTCTTTGGACTCCATGTTGTTCATTTCACTGTGTGGAAGGAAGGCTGATTTCCTCATGCAGGGATCATCCAGAGAGATGAAACCCCCATGGAAGAGGAGATTGCAGGCCAGCACCGAGGCTGCTTCAGCCTTGCTGATGTCATGTACTTCTCCAAGAAGGGCTGCGAGGCGGTCGCCGAAGATGAAGTCACGCGACGCTTCTCCTCTGAGGAGCTGGTGTCCTGGAATCTCCTCAGCAGAACCAATGCCAACCTGCACCCTGTCAGCTGGAAACTGACCCTTGTGTGGCTCACTGGGATCCTCATTCGGTACTGCCTCTTGCTGCCTTTCCGGTGAGCCGGCTGGAATTTGCTGGGATCTGTTTTTCATGGTGCTTTTCACTTAGTTGTGAAATAATATGCTATTGGCTAATGCAGAAGGGACAACCTGGCATGGCTTTTCCAAGAAGCTGTCTAAACTCAAATATCCCTGAGGAAAAAAAAAAAAAAAAAGGTGATGAAGATGTAAATGTCTCATGTTCCATATGTTTGAGTAGTAATTAATTTGTTTCAAAAATCCAGCAAAGCTGGGTTAAGTGGTTTGTATGCTAGTTAAATGCTATTGATGCTGGGGGTAGGCATTTTGAGATGGATCAAAGGGTCAAATAAAGATATTTTCTTGCTTACTCTTCTAGCTTTGCTTCTTAGCATTTAATTAAGATTATTTTACTTTGTAGCACCTGCTTGTCTGTTTTCAGCATCCTGTTGCTGGTGTTGGCCACTACAGTAGTAGGACAGTTTCCAAATGGCAGGTAGGTGTTTGCTGAGGGCTTTTTCAATTTCTTTTTTATTTCTATAAGGATTTGAACTAATAGTTGGAACACTCTGCTTGAGTCCAGAGGATTGATGTGGATGATTGATGGGGTGACTTTTTCTCTCCTGTAAACTGAGAGTGCTGTGAGAGAGTTATGGCAATGCCATCTGAAAGCAGACATTCAGTGTAAATCTTAGTAAGGTCTTTGTAGTAACAGCAATTGGGGATAACTCAGAGAGCTGACATTGTATTGTTCTGTGTATGACCCCACAGAGCTGGAAATGTATGTATGGCTTCATTTCTTTTAGAGTTAAAGGCTGGCTGAGTAACCAGGTCCAAATGATATGTGCCACCTTAGGTGTCCGGTGTCTGAGTGGCCTTGTTCACTTCCACAACAGGTGAGTGGTGCCACCCTGCTGTTGTTAGTCTGGGATTGGTTTCTTGCATAACTAATGTCTCTGTTGTCGTTCCAGGGAGAACAGGCCACAGGAAGGAGGCATCTGTGTAGCCAACCATACATCTCCATTGGATGTTCTGATCCTGACCAGTGATAGATGCTATTCCTTGGTATGAACAAGAGAGCTGGTGAATATCAGTAATGTTGAAATGCCTGTAGAGGTAGTGTTGGGTAAGAGGATAAACTTCCTGGTGGAAAGAATGGGATTTGATAGCACTCAGACTCGCATCCTGGACTGCAAAAAACCAGATGCAGGCAGGTGTGTGCACATTTGTGACCAAGAGGATGGGTATAATTTGTCAATGATCTTAGAAACGGATGCATCTGTGGTTGGAATTTTATCATTTAAGTGTGTGTGTGTTTGCATAGTAACAAGTTTCTTTTGGGCTTACAGGTTGGCCAGGCACATGGAGGGCTCATAGGACTTATCCAAAAATCTTGCATGCAAACCTCTCAGCATGTCTTGTTTGAACGCTCAGAAATTAAAGATCGTCATCTGGTGAGGAAAAAGTAAGGTAGTGAGGTGTTTGCTTCATTGTCTGGTCAGATCTAGTAATTGTGAGGTCCAAGAGTGAGTTGACTGTTTTCACCTCTTTGGAGGGCAGCTGTGTGTTGTCATCAGTTGTCTGTTTGTTTGTTTGATTGCTTGCTTGTTTTTTTGGGGGGGTTGTTATATCTGATGTTTTGGTTTTGTTCTTTAATGCAGACTGGAGAGGAGCTGCATGCTCTTGAGTCACAGGAAAGACAGTTGTCTTGGAAAATGACAGATTTTGGTGTCAGTAATCTGCTTAGTGGTGATAATTCAATTTTTAAGTGATACAGCAAATGTAGTAAGATAGTGATCTGTCACTTAATTAGATGTGGAGAGTGGATACACATAAAACCGATGTTATAAACCTAGAAGGCATGAAAGCTAGAAATATGGAATGTGCTTCAGTCCAAAGAAGCTTCATAGCTGGAACCTGGGAAGTTATTTTCACACCACCATTCTCTGGTGATTCATATTAATTTGTCTTAAAATGATAAAATGAAAGTTCATAGAGTTTTGTAGAAAATCTACTTTTTTAATTAGCAAGAGATACTGAGATAAGGGCCTGAAAGTGGCACATATCCCAGCTGAGGCTGCTGGCTGGCAAAGGGCAATTGGGCAAGGGCTTATCTTGTCCTGTATGAGAGGTAATAGATGTTTAGGCTCTTGGACAAATATAAATATGAAGTATATACTGAGTTTTTATTTTCTCTCCACAGAATTAGAGAACACATTGCAGATAAGGCCAAGTTACCCATTTTAATTTTCCCAGAAGGTAGGAAATGACTATGTTGATTTTATTGCTCTTCCCACTTCTTGCCATTGATTTCAGTTTATTATATCCAGTCTTTACAACTGAGGTGTTTGTTTTTAGTTTGTAGAATGAATTAGCTCTTGTTAGATATTAGAAGTCGGGTTCTAGTGTTTTACAACAGTTTTATGATAGTTTATTTGCTTTAGCATATAACATAATGAAGACAGACAAGGCTCTGGGATTATGTTCCAGAACTAAAGCTTACTTTCTCCTTTAGCAACTAAGTCTCCTTAAGACAGTTTAGGATTCATTTCCTGATACTTTTCTCAGAGTGGATTAAGCTCTTCATCTGTTTTAATGCTGACCAGGTACCTGCATTAACAACACATCAGTAATGATGTTTAAGAAGGGAAGCTTTGAGGTAGGAGGGACCATCCATCCAGTAGCAATCAAGGTAATGTAACCGCAGTTTTCCAAATGCGCAAGGCTTGTTTGCAAAAGCTTCTTGTGTCAGAGAAGCTGTTCAGATGTAAGCCTTAAAAAGGGGTATGTTTGGTGTGAATAAAGTACTGAATAAGCCCTGAGAAACAGAAATGTTTTGTGGTGTTAAACAGTATGGGCAATATTTAATTTCTGTCCTAGGGCTCCTGGCTCTTGTGTGGTCTGAGGGTAAAAGCAGTTTTCTTGGCACTTCCAAGCCTTTTTGAGTAGCTTCAGCCAAGTCACCCTAGATGCAGAAATGTTTATTACTTTTTGTGGAACTATAATATTTCCTGATTTTATGGGAGTTGATAAAACTGGTGTGAGCATTTTCAAGGAAACCTTCCTAGTCAGCATATCTGTAGATGACAAGTTTTTACATTTTGAGTAAATCTATTGCCATAGCTATGTTTCAGTGGTCTGCCACAGTCTGGGCTCCTGCATTACTTGTAGAAGTTAACTGTTAGAAACCTGCAATAAAGGTTGGAGCTTTACTCTGAATTTACTGATGCTGTTAGGAGGTGTGATTAGATTTGTCCCTTCTTTAATAACTTGAATTGTGACTTTGTGGCCAAAAAGAAAAAGGCAGTTTATGTGATTTAAACTAAGGTAGCTTATTCTCCTTGTCCTTCAGTATGACCCCCGCTTTGGAGATGCCTTCTGGAACAGCACAAAGCATTCCATGATGACCTATGCTTTTAACGTGTTGACCAGCTGGGCCATTGTCTGCAATGTGTGGTACCTGCCCCCGATGGTCAAAGAGGTACTCAGGCTTTCATGTGTTTTGGAAGAGCTTGTGAAATGTTTTCGGGAAGGATGTCTGTGTTACTGCACCAGGTGTTTGTGAATCTTTATTGCTAACTTAATGGACAAAGGCCAGACAGCAACAATACTGTTTTAAAATTAAGTGAGCATGGATTTATGTGGGTTAATTATCTTCAAGGAAAAACTAATCTTGAAGATATTCAGGCATTTCTGTGCCATGCTCCCTATTGCTGCTTAGCACCTTCTTGACTTGGGTACAATTGCCTCGCTTTCCTCTGATCCCTGAGACACTAGAAGAGATGGAGGTTTATGCTGCAGGCCCAGTTTGGTACTGCCTACCCCAATCTGTGCTCAGCCCTTGTCCTGGCAGGGAAGCTGCTGTAATGCATAATATCCTCAGTCCTCTGCAGTTTGGGCAAACAGGCTCCCGTGAACTCACAGTAACTGGAATGCACCAGGCCCAACCCTCTTCAGGGACCCCATCTCCTGCAAGGGTGATCCTGCTGGTGTGTTCCCAGCTTCAGACTCATACTGGAGGTTCTGGCAGCAGATGCATGTGACCTCAGGCTGTGTATTGTTTGAGATTGTCCCATAAACCAGGGAGCTTCCCACTTAGTTCTTTTTGGCACTGACTGGTGGCAAACCAGGATGAGTGGAACTGCCCTGCAGGTCACATTTGGCTTGTGGATCTGGCATAATCCCCAGTGCCTGCTCTCTAAAAGAACATATCTTTAAGTGAGGCACAGAGAAAATGTTTGTTTTAAAGCAAATAATTAATACATTTTTTTAGGAAGAAGAAGATGCTGTTCACTTTGCCAACAGAGTCAAGGCTGTCATCGCTGCTCGGGCAGGAATGTCTGTGCTTCCTTGGTAAGAAGCAACATCTCTGAGACTGGGTTTAAAGCATATTTAGGTGTTCTGTATTCTGAAATATTAGCATGGAATCCTTTAAAACTTTTTCCAGCTTTGCTCTGTTTGCACTGTAGTCCATCACCTTTACTGACACTGAGTCAGAAAACATTACTTTATTATTTGAACAATTCCATTAGAATAAACAGAAAAATACAATGTCTAGAGAGAAACAGAGCTCACAAGTGGATCTAGACAGCAAACAGTATTAGGTGAAAATGAATTATTTGCCTGTTAAATGCTGGGTCAAAAGAAGGGCATTGTTGTGTGGTAAATCTTGGCAGTATAAATCATTCAGCATTGTCTTACAAAAGTCAACATTAAGAGTGGAAACTGCTTTGACTACATAGTCTAAATATAGTAATGTTTTTCTGCCTTGACCCTGAAGTGAGTCTAAGGCTGTTTCTTTTCTATGTCTTTCAGGGATGGGGGACTGAAAAGGAAAAAGGTCAAAGAGTCTTTCAAGGAAGAGCAACAGAAAAAATATTGCCATTTAGTAATAGAAGATGGATCTGTGGAAAACAGAAATGTTTGTTAAATGTTATTTATTTTATCTCATTTTTCCATGACTAATCTCCATCAGAAAATAGACTGATTTTATATTAAACCAAACATGTTTTCCTTCTGTCCCTGTAAGATATTTTGCATATGACACAGCAGAGAAACCATGAAGAGATGTTCTTATTTAATGCAAAATACTATAATTTCATAAATAGAAAAACATACAATATGTTAGTAAAATTCTCCTCAATGCTGAGAAGAATCTACAATAAAATTAAAACACCATTTAAAAATATTTTTGATACCCTGAGCACTTAAATGGTTACTTCTAATAAAACACCTCTGTACTCCTAGACTTTTTCGGTGACTTGGACTAGTGGTATTCCTGGCAGCCATGGGAACCCTGTTGCTGTAGAGACAGATCTCCTCATGTCAGAAGACATTAAGTAGTTCACCAAAATATGTCTTCCAAATTGCATGTTGGAGAGGAAGTGTTGGATGTCAGAGGGGAAAAAAAGCAGGTGCTGACTTTCTCTTTTGTGTCACAAGACTAAGAATGGCATTGTAGAAAGTTTTGTACTGTGACAAAGAGCAGAACAGTGTCCAGGGCAGCATGTCCCCGATGCCTGGGTGCATGATGCTGAGATAAATTAGTCACAGCCAAGGACAATGTTGTGGAAAATATATTGTGGTTTTAAATTATATCTTCTGGTTTTGTTATATCCCTTTCTGTGTCTGTTTGTATGCATTACACAAATTAAAGAAAACCTACAATGTGACATCCATTGTTATTATTTCTGGTGAGCCACCTGCTTGTGTTACCACTTGATGTGAAGGCTAAGGATTTGTTCTCTAACAAACCACCCTCCAGGAATAAACAGATCAAGTGCACATAAGGGCTATGTGATGGGAATATTTCAGTCATCTATAGTATTTATTGGTGTAAAATATTTGCTCTCCTGGTAAGTAGCTCCCATATGGAAGGATCTGGCTTCTTTAACGATCTGAATGTCACCAATGAAACACACAAATAGGTGCTATTTTGCCCAAGGTGCTCTTAAGACAGTTAATGATGTTTACACGACAGCAGGACATTGACTGAAGTCTCAGAAAAGGTGGAAGATCTGTCGTGGTGAGCACAAATCCACACTGCAGAGGGACAGATGAACAGATACAACTCTGCCCGGCCCTGGAGCGTCTAGAAAGCTAATATCCAGGGGAGAGGCTAACAGAGGTGATAAGTGCCCTGAGTCTCCTCTTCTGTGGCCAGGCCTGGCATTGCTACAGGTATGTGAATTCTTTTGGTGGATCAGTCAATCCAGATGTTGGTGTCATAGGTAAGCAGTAGGAGAAACTGCCCTTTTGCACAGCTTTTAGCCACCCAGGCAGAGAAAGTGCTAGCAGTAGGGAAACTTGTCTCAGGCTCTCCTGCTATGGAACAGGTCTGCTTGCTCCCTGACTGTGCTTCCATGGCTGTTTGAGCTGTTGATTTATTTTCTAGGTATAAAAATGTGAAGAAATATGATTGACAATCCTGCTAACTCTCAAATCTCTTCAGTGTGCCAGAGTTTAAAACTGGGAGATTTTCCTTCTGTGTGACTGATTTCTGAGTTGCTAACAGAGACTGCAGGAAGACAAGTGTTGGGAGCATCCTTCCCACGCTACTGTGTGCTTTCTTCCTGCTCAGAGGTAAAATGGGAGACTGAATGAGCAAGAAGAGGGGCCATATACAGGAAAACATGGGGAGATAAAAAACAACTGGTGGAAGAGAAATTTTCTGCTTCTGTAAGAAATTAGGCATTGACGTGCCTTTTTTTCCTGTTCTGCAACTCTTCTCCAGCTCACTGACAGGAGCCTTTGAATGTGTGATTCTCATTATGGTTATGACTCCAAGTCATGTAAAGGTAAAGCTCAGACCTCTGAATGTATGAATCATCTGCAAGAGGACAGTGGGATTGTCAGTGTTATCTCAGCCATTTTTTGGCTGTCTTGACAAAAGAAGCTGAAAGCTCTGTGAAGTAGGTACTTACACACAGAAAGGGGAATTGTAAAGCAAGTGATGAACCCAAGAGCTTGTCCATGATGAGTGAAGTGTGCTTTTTTTTGCTGCTGGTAAAAATGCCAACCTGGCTTGAAATGGAGACTTTGTCTTGCCCTGCTTTAAAGAAGTATTTCTGGTTTTTTGGTGATATTTTCTCTACCTACTTTCCACCTCCTCCTTTCTTTTCTATTGAAATGCAAATGAAATACAGAATATATCAGCAGTGGCCTTGACAATTTCTCTTACCCGAAACTGTATACTGCCCTTAGAGTGCCACAGTTATGGAGGAATTGATTATTATCCAAAAGGACTCCACAGATAAGTGTGTCTTCCTCCTGCAGCAGGAGGGCATGGTAACAGTAAAAAGAACAGGTTCTTGTGACAACACATGAGTGGGAAGCTGACAAACACCTTATTTTTCACAATCAAGGAACTTGTAGTTGTGTTACTCCTCCTCTTTGCTTATCTTATCTTCCACTGGTCTTGCAGGAACCAGGCTTCTAAACTGTTACAGGTCCTTTTTTACCAGGTACCTTTGCAGGACCAAATGCAGCATTGTCTCATGCTCTTTTGTGTCAACTGATAGGCTTAAACAGAAGCAAATGAAGTATTTGTGTGGATCAGGCAATCAACACCCAAAACAAAACCAATCAAAAATAAAAATAATAATAAAAAAATGTCAGTGTAAGTAATGGCTTTTTGGTTGTTTTATTTTATAATTCATTTATTAACTGATAGCTGTGCAAACACAGACAAGATGTATCATCATCCTGGACAAGCCTGTGCGCTCTACCTTCCTCAAGAGCACAGACTTTTTCTATTGTTTACTATTTAATGTATTTTCTCTTCTGCTCCTTAACCAAGGAGCCTTGTACTTTTACTTGACTGTGTGATCTCATCTCCAAATTAAATATGATACAGCTAATCAGTGCAGGAAAGACCTACACTGAAAAACGTAGCCTTGCTTTCTGATTTGGTGCTGCTGGCCCATACCTACTTCTGAAGCATGTAAGTGATGTTAGCTGTTACTGTGGCACTAATGCATCAGGAAACTGAAACAAACCACAGCAGTCCTAGGTGCATTCATCCCAAGCTTGAGATGCCTAAGGGAACGAGCCATGAGTTGAAAAGAAATGAACGAATAAAATCACGCCCCCTCACTACGTGGGTGAGACACAGAATGAAAATAGCTGCTGCTTCTAACTCTTGACAACATCAGTGTTTGATCATCTGTGTGGATGGAAAACCAGATATATTTAAAAACCTCCACCTTTAGGTCCTTAATGAAGCTCATGCAGTGTGCTCATTTTTATAATAACCTTTCATTGTAATATACCTGCATATTAAGACTGATCAATGCAGCTCCTTTATTCCCTTAGCTCCAAATGTCTTTTTCTAAGCCGTATCTTACCTTTGGGAGGGTCTGAAATGCTCATCTCCCTACGATTTTCCTGGCTCGCTGGTGGTTCAAGGTGCGTTCCTGTGGCTGCAGCGCCGAGCAGGAGCCGAGATGGGCAACGGGGGCCATCTGGTGGCATCCAGCCATTGGTAGCAAACTGCCCTGCACAGCCCGCTCTCCCATTTCCTGGAAACCATGAAAACGTAGAAATAATGTTGCACACCCCAAACACTGGATCTTTGATTATTGGTTGTGGTTTACAATGGTGGTTACAACCAATACTGTGGTTTGCTGTAGCAAAGCTTGTGCTTGCTCCAAGTTTCAGCAGCCATCTCTTCCCTGTGACAAACCAAAGTCAAAACTAATGCTCTCCTTTAGGTCATTCAAAATCAGGTATGGGTTAACCCCTGAGCTTTCATTTGTGTGTTTAACTCAGCAGAGGCAACAAACCTGGGATAATCCTGGAGGCAGTAGAACATTGGCACTTGCTGTGATGAGTCTCTTCTTGATGCTATTTGCTCTTGGTCTGGGACTAGGGATGCTTTCAGAATAAAAACAAGTTTTCAGGACAACAAAGAAGATGTTCTGAACTTGTTTTCTCCTAGCATGCATTTCCTTGAGCTGTAATGAACACAGCAGTTAGTGCCGAATTTAACAACCCAGCGTTTCACTCAAACACTTCCATGTGCAGCTTGCCCTGAACAAAAACAAGAAAAGCAGCCTGGGCAGCTCCTCACCTGGTGTTTGGTTGCAGCCTCAAGGCTCTCTGAGGAACATATTTGGGTTACATGTGCAGCCCCAGGCCTGATTTCAAGCAGGCCCATGGAGACAGGTCACACATGTTGTGGATGAGACCTCTGGGGTTTCTGGCCTCTCTGTGGGATTTCCTTTTGGAAATGTTTCTGCTGAGGTGTTGTTCAGGCTCTTTTCAGCAGGTTTCCCAGCTGTGGCACAGATCGTGCAGATGACCTGTGAGGAGTCCACAGGTTCATTTGGTATTGGAAAAGTAGGCTTGGAAGTTAGTGGACATCCAGCAGAGACAGAGGACTTCTGGCTCTTTGGGTTTTTATTGTTTTTGTTGCACAGACAGGAAGGACCTCAGCTTGGCAGCCATTTCTTCTCTCCCCTCCTCCTCTATTTATTATTCTATTTAAGGATGGCTCCTCAATTAGTGTACCAGACTCCTTTGTGAGCAGAGTTCATCGTGATCAATTGTCATCAAGGCTTGTGTTTAGTACATCCAATCAATGCTATTCTATATAATGGCCATGGTATTGACTGATTTCTAACTTTACAGTATGTTGAGCCCTGTTGAACTCTTTTAATATGATAATTGCTTTACTAATCAGTAGTCATGATTTGTGTGCAGTTGAGGATTATTGACATCAGTTGATATCCCCTGGTATTTCTATTTGACTATATGGAAGAGGCATGTGGTGAAAGACATGTAATATCTAAACTGTGGATATTAAACTGAGTAATACTGGGAAAAATACTATATCCTTGCATATCAAACTTTTAAGAAGTAGGTTATTAAATAATTTGGAAAATCATTTCTTTTTGTAAGGGCTAGTTATTAATAACTACCCTTTATGTTTAGACATCTGTTGAACAGCCTATTTTGTAAGCATTCATTAGTTCATACATTTAATGCTGTGTTTATCAACTGTATATTAGATTTCTTTTCAAAAAACTGCTCATCATATATGCTATGGGCTGCCCCCTTTATTTCTATAATTCATAGCTCTACATAAGATGTAAACACATACACGCTTTAAATGAAATTAATTGTATGTTATACTTCAAATAACCACTCTGTCCTCTGTTTTATTAACATAATTTTCTAAACCCCACCTACAAGGGATTACAAGGAGAGATATCGATATAAAAATTACATTCCTGTTAGATTTGAGCTGAGGCTGATTTCCATCCAGTGGCTGTCTTAGGCGTTTGGGCTTGTAAGTTATTCCTTGCATGTTGCACTGTACATGTGACACGGGGATCCAGTGGGTGCATGGAGCTGCTGGATTACACTGCACGGCAGGACCAGGAGGTGGCACCCCTGTATGTGTGTCTAAGCTGCCATGAGGACTTCAACCTTATTAATGCTCTTTTGGGAAGTGCAAGCTTCAATATCACTCCAGGACAAAAAGAAAAAAAAAAAAAGATGCAAAGGTATTACCGCGATGCCCCGTTATTTCGGCTTATCCCGGTAATCAGTCGAAGACGCAGAAATAATGAGAGCTGGAGTCCTACGTTCGTGTTCAGAGTAAGGGCGGAAAGGGGGGGAAACCCCTTTCGTTTAATTCTTATATACACTTTTTGAAATCACAGATCATTGGAGAAAGTTAACACTTCCGTCTCTAACTATATTGGTTAAAAGAAGTGTCTGTCAAAGGGGTCTGTGTCCATGGGAAAGGAATGTAAAAAGATAATTTTTACAACAACATAGCTATGTTTACAGAAATCGTCCTTGAGACTGTCTAACAGAGAAAACTAGCTATTTTACAGTGAAAAATGGGCAACACAAAGGTGAATTAATTTACTGGCCATCAGCATATTTAGCAGGCTGCAGGAACAAGCAGTGAGATGTCTCACTGAAATATGTGTGAGTTAGGGCTTGCTAGGAAGGTCTCAAGGTCCTCACTCCAAGACTAGCAAGGATTCTCACCTGTTATGCTCCAAGTGATAAAATCCTGCTGTAGAAGGGAGGCCAAATGACCACAAAATATGTGTTTAGGGTATTCAGGTGGAAAGAGCTGGGTGCTGGACTGGGATTTACTCACATGACCATTGCATTAGAGAAGATCCCTGTCCTCCCAGCATGAGAGACTGAGTTTCCCTCTGGGTCACCTCAGCATAGGCATCTCTGAGACAAGGCTGTGTGGGACATGTGTGTAGTTCCTCTGGCCTGCAGTCATCTCCACCGTAGTGTGTTTTCTGTTAGCTGGTCTAGCTAGAATCCCCTGTTTTATCTTCGTATCTTTCCACCCACTGTAAAGAGAAAGTAAACTCAGGGCTTTTAACAGGGGTTTAATTATAGCTGGATTGCTGAATTCCTAGAAACCGACATTTCTAAAATATGGAAATTAAATTGCTTGAGTTGGGGCACACCTGGGTGCTGTGTTCATGAAGTGCACAGTGCTTACAAGCCCTTGTTCTTGCTGAAGACAACACCCAAGGCTGCAGCTCTGTCAGTACACACTGCCAGGCTCAGCGAGCACATGGAAGCCAAACCACTTGTATTTATTTTCAGCGTAATAAGAATTGGAAGTCCGTGACAGCAGACAGTAAAATTCCACTTAGGATACAAAGTGAAGCTGAAGACATCTGACTCTTTGTATAAAAGGTATCAATTTTTACAGTGAGTTATAGCAAATACAGTGGTAGAGAGAAAGCATGACCTGCCTGCAGTCAAAAGACAGACGAGAGAGTGCAGAATTCCCCCGAGTGGTTTGCTGGCTACCTGCCATTCCTTAACAGCAGAAGATAAAAGGGAGCACTAGGATAACCACCCTGACCCTATTTATTTCCAATAAAATACAGATATTTACATGAGATGAAACTGTTTGATATTCTGAAGCTGCCTGGCTCCAGTGACAGGAGACAAATGAAATGCTACTTTTTATTAGATCTGGCCTACCAGAAGCCAATAACACATGCAATAACTCTGCAAAGGGAGAGTGGCACTGCTGCATGAGGTCCAGGCTCTCTTCCCAGCTTGGTTTAACAAGATTTCCCCTAGAAAACCAGCAGCCATGCTCCATACCACCAAAGCTTGATAAGTGCTGATAATTAAGTGGGATAAAATAAGTATGGCCAAAGATACAAAAAAACCCCACAACCCAAATCCAAATGTTTAGAAAAGCAGTGTGGTAAAACTGGTGAGTTTTACACATGCTTTTCTTCTGTCTTTAATTCAATCTAACCCCCATTAAAATCATGTGTTACATCAAACAGCCACATACATTTAGACAATAAATGTATTCTTGATACAGACATAAAAATACATTGTTGCTAGTGTGAATAGGACAAAAAATAAGAATCTCTGTAACTTCTCACAAAGCTAAAAGAAGAAAAACCAAAATTTTTGTATCCATTTAGAGCACCTGGTTTAGATAAACTTGAAGCATATAACTTCAACCAAAGCTGTTTTGGTGTGCACTGTACTTTGTAAAAAAAAAAAAAAAATTGAAAAATAAGGATATATGAAAATGTTTTTTTCCTAGTATTTCAACTCTGGTATATTCTCACAGAATGTTTCTTTCTTGTGATTTGCACTTTTTACTGGAAAATATTCCACTAGAAAACATGACTAACTGTAGCCTTTCTACATAAAACAGGCCTTGAAAAAATGAAAGCATGGAAAATTGTTAAAACCAGTACTCATTCTGTGTCTTCAATTGAATCATGCCATCTTACCTATGATGAAAGTATGGTCTTAGTATTTACACAAAAAAGTCCTCTTTTAGGAAAAAAAAAGTCCTCTTTTAGGAAAAGAGGCTTACTGCTAAAAGTGAGGCAGAGAAATTGTATATTCTCACCGGTTACTAAGCAAACAAATAAAATACAATTATGTGATTAATTTGGAACTAAATTATCAGTAGATAGGTGATCAGTGGTTTATAACAGCTGTATCTTTAAAAGGCAAAGGCCACGTGGGGTAAAGAGAGCAAGTTGGTTTGTGGTTCTTTTTTGAATAAGTCAACAGTTTTTTTAGTTAACAGCCAGCTGTTCTTTGATGGGAGTGCAAGATCTGTGCAAAGGCTGAACTTCAGTACAGTCATGACTGGACTTTGCCAGCAGCTCTGTCATCAGGAGGCTGTTGGAAGTTTCCTCACTGCAGTCCCAGGCAGCAAAGGTGGTTTTTCAAGTAACTCAGTAACAGAACTGACTTTTCTTTTTCCAATTTAACATTAATGGCTTTGTGAATTACTCATGCAAGCAGGGAGGGGAAGGCTGGATGCAATAAAGTAAGAGTTTGTGTTTGTGTGCAACTTGCCTCTATCCTGGTCCTGTTCAGCTCACACAGGATGGCTGCCTGTGCCTAAAACTGCCTCTTATCATAAGACATTTTCACCAGTGATTTTCCCCACTGGTGTGTAGTGAGAGCAGGGGTCAAACCAGCCACTTTCCTCTGTTCTTAAAACATAAATGTTGGTCAAGACTGCTCCCTTCCTACTCCTTGTTTATGGAGCGTGAGGACAGTGCCAGTAGGTCCAATAGCAAAACTATTGCAGAAAAAAAAGCAATGCCTTAATTCCATGTGAGGAATATTACAGGGAGAGGTCTCCAGAGTCTTCTTCTGTTGCTCCAGGGACACTGATGGATTTCAGCCCTCTGAGGCTCAGAAATTTGCCACATGCCATCAAATTTGATGTATACTGTGCCATTTTACTAAAGAACAGGTTTACAAGCACATGGACTAAGTGAGATTATTTTCAGTTTTCAAGGTTTGTTTTCTCAACAAACACACAAGGCAACACTTTGCCTTGCACAGGATTATCTGTACTGCAATTCTTGCTTCAGATGGCAATTTTAGATGTTGCTATTTAAATAGAAATACTGAAATGTATGGAGATGCAGATCTGTATGACCCATTACTGTGAATGCTCTACCGTTTTCCTCAGGATCTAGACAGCATCCACTGTTGCTAACTGGGCTACATCTGTCCTTGGATGAAGACTTTTGTTCCTTAATGCCAGCTGAAAACAAATCAGCCAACCTTTGGCATCTGCCATTTGCACCCCAGATGAAAATTCACGAGCAAGTGGTAAATACTTCTATCACTTTCTGCTAAATACTTCTATCACTTTCTGCCTGGGAAGCAACAGAGAAAATACAAATTTAAATTAGTTACCCATGGGTGTCTCTGTTGTGAATATCACCCATTTTGGAAAGTAATGTTCTTTTGATTTGTTTCTGTTCCAGGCTTTGGGCACTTGCAATTGGCTTGGATCCACACACCTCTGTAATATTTGAAAATATTTGTAGTCCAGATAGTAGGGACTCTTCATTACCGTGTGTATGGCGCTGACAAGTTACTGCCCTCATCCTGGGCCTTTTGGGCATGATCACAACTAAACACTTAGAAGAATGAAGACACTGAAGTGTTTTTTGGCAATGTCAGATCCACCTGGACAATTGTTTCTGTTGTTGTTGTGCCTAGAGGCTTCTTCAGGAATTATCCTGCCTCTGCCTCAGAGCAATTATTTAACTAGTTGAGGCAAAGAGCAGGAGGAGAGCAGAGAAGGCTTCTTCATGTTAGTGCTAGGGCCAAAAATACGAGCCAGAATGAAACGCCCTTGTCCACATGATTCTCCTGGAAATAGGTCTTCAGGCCTTGGACTCAAATTCAGGTTTTTCCTTGGATCCTAAGCACTTGGCTCTCAGATACATTTTCTGATCCCTCGAATGTAGAGAGGGAAATCAAACATCCCATTTGTATGAAACAGTTACGAAAGAAGCATGCACAGAATATGCAGACTGCCTTTTTCTTGGCAAAGGATGTTATTCCCTTCCCCCGGGATGCTTTGTCACGGCTGCCGTCCCTCTTCAGCCTGTTTTTGCTAACTCAGTTTTCTGTGTGCGGCTTGTGTCGTGCCAAGTGCCGCAGGGCTGCTGTGCACGGGCCCAGGCAAACCCGCCTCTAGCCGCTTTCCACGGAGTTTCGTTTCTCTGGGAGCGGCCCCATGCCTGGATGGGCACCCTGGGGGCTGGACCCTCACTGAATCCCTCTTGCCCGCTCCAGGAAGACAGCACAGGCGGACCATGCGTATTGCTGGCCGAAGTGCAGACCTCGCCCCTTCTCCCTTCTTTAGCTGTCCTTGCCCTCTTTAATATTCGCAGATCCAGGACCTTTCCCCGG
>VZRZ01005482.1:183341-233055 GCA_013398175.1 Climacteris rufus
GAGCTGCCCTTTTCGGGCTTCCTACGGCTGCCGCCCCGCGGCCCTGGGCTGGCGGCGGCAGGGCCGGCGCCGTTGGGGCCGTTTTCCCCGCACCGGGAGCTTTGCGCCGCGGCCGCCGAGCCCGGGCGCAGCCGCTTCCCGCCGCCTCCCGAGGCACAGCAGCTCCCAAAGCCGCGCCGGAGCAGCCGTNCGTCGCGGGGCGCTGCCCGCCATGGAGGTCCTGTGGGCGGCCGGGCAGGTGGGCGCGCTATGGCTGGCGCTGGTGCTCGGGCTCATCGTGCTGCCCTCGGCGCTGGGCATCTCGCTGGGCATCTCCGAGGTCTACATGTGGGTGCTGGTGAAGACGCTGGAGGTAGGCGGGGGCTGCGGGAGGGCTGTGCGGTGACCGCCGCCGGGGCTGGGCCTCGCTCCGCGTCCCTCGGAGGGCCGGGCACGGCTCCCTCCGGCCGGAGGGTGTGCGGGGGTGGATATGCCCAAAAAGCGTCTGTCCCCTCGCCAAGGGGAGAGCGGGGGATCACGTCCTGCCTGGCATCAGCTGTGCCCGGTTGTGCTTTCGGGTTTAAAGCCCTTGGGCAAAGCTCGAATTCTGTGTTAATTTAGTGGCTGTGTAGGCTGCGGAGCGCGCTCCTTGAACCCGCGGGAGAGCGGAATAAACCTTGTTACCTAAGGCTGTACCATGGCCTGGGCGAGGCTGTCACTGCTTGCTGGCAGCTGCGCCCCACATGGCACGGCTGATGCCGCGTCGCGCTCCCGGAGGGTGTAAAGGTCTGGTACCCAGCCACGGCAAGTGCCGGGAGTGCTGATGCTCACAGACGCGGACTCCCATCCGAGCTGAGCGTGCCCAGCACCTCAGTTGCCACCTTCCCCTCAATTCTCTGGGATAGCCGGTTTCTCGCAGAGGAACTGCTGTGTGCATGGGGCATATCTCGTCTGTGTGCGAAAACCCTCCCTCTGGAGCTCATGGGAAGTGGTGAGGAAGAGTGTTTTTAAATTGCTTTTGGCAGTGATCAGGTTTAAATCTTTATCACACTTTTTTCCAAGGAGGAGGGGCTCCCAAACGAAGGAAACAGCTGAAAGGAGGAAAAGTGAAATGAATCACAACATGGTCAGTAGCCATGCAATATACATCAGCGTGTGACCGTGGGAAGTAGGTTTTGTCTAATTTCGTCTCGTTCTTCGAGGTTTTCAGGCAAACCTTGTTCATGCGCTTCAGTGCCGGGCTAAAAAAAATCCCACCTACTAAAACAGCATCTGTTAAATGCATCTCAAGTGAAAATGTTTTAAGGCCTTTGGTTAAGAATGAATCTGCTCAAAGTACTTTTTGGGGCTGTGAATGGTACCAGGATAACTGTTAAGGGGAGAAGATGCAGTCCTTACTGAAAGAAAAGTTTTTGAATAGCAGAGGCTGAGGAGCTGAAGGTCACAGTGGCCTGAGGGAGCAATCCAGATGGCCTAGTGAGATAGTCTTGTTTGGATGACTTGCCCTTATCTGTGATTAACCACAAGTTGCATTCCTTATTCTTAGATCATTTATCATTATTTTGCAGTGTCATCAAATTTTTGAAGAGGTGACTCAAAACGTTTTGGGCAAAGGTGTGGAAAAGTATCTGGCAGAATATCGACCCTGGTTAATTGTGAGAGCTCTTCTGTTGCCTAAGGGAGGAAATAATGACTTACCTTGAGAATCACCATTACTTTTGCAGGAAATGGTTTCTGGAATTCCATGCTGCTCAATATATTAAAAATTGTATTAATGCGTATTTATATTGAACATAAATATGACCTCAAATATTATATATAAAAGAAAAGCCAATGAAAGATTGGAAGGTGTTCTGAGGAGAAGAATCAGCTAAGTTGGACTTGCTATGGGAGAGTGAAGAAACTCAGTCTACCTAGGTATTCATTTGGCTTATCTCAGCTTGGCTTTGCTTTGCCTGTGAATTCTTTGTGCTCAGAATACTTGCATGGGGATAATCCCTGGAAGGAAGTGGTTTGTTGTGGGATGTCTCCTGTTCCTTGGCTCACAGGTCTGTCTTGGTTAGAAGCCTGACAGAGACAGCCTGATTGTCTGCCATCCAGGTCCAAGCAGCGCCTTTAAGAGCACCTGGAGATATATGTTGTTGCCAAAATCATGTTAACCATGGAAAGTGCTAAATACATAGCTGCTAGCTGGGTGTCTGAAACTTCCTGGCATGTTGAATTTAGTGCATGTTTTCTGGCTATGTGGAGTCATAGGATGCTGCAGTCTCTGATGGCTGAGACTTTTTTCAGCACAGTCATTAACTTAATAGCTTCCTTAAGCTTCCTCTCGAGCTTCTGGCCTTGGATCTCCCCAGGCCTTTTCCCTTATCTCTTTCCCAGGAGGGTAGTGGGCTGTTGGACCTGCAGAGTGTTCAGTCAGGATGCAGCTGCTGCCTTTGTTGCCTCTTTGATGGGCCAGATTACAGAAACTGCCTGCAGAGTGGTGGCTGTGTCTGCATCCCAGTTGATACCACGTTGCTCCCTGGCTTTGCCTGTTTATTTGCCCCATGGTGGCGTAGTGGGAGAACGCAGTGACTGTGGTTTGTTTCCCACACGGCCTATGTTGTCAGGCAACAACGTGTGCTTTATGAAAGCTCATCTCTTGTGGGAGTCCGAGTCTGTCCATAGTTCAGGGACAGTTCTACAAGTTTGCTGGTCCACTGGCATGTTAGATAAAACAAGACACCCAAGAATGAGTCTGGTGTTCAGTTGTTGTGTAGGCTGTGGGATGGAGCAAGTTGAAGGTGACAGGGAATTTGTCTCTGAAGACGACAACGAATTTTTTCTGGCCAACAAAAAACCCCGTTTCCACTTGTCTCAGGAGGGCAGGAGCTTGTTCCAAGTGCTGCAAGCATGATCCAAGAAAAGGGAGGGGAAAGCTCCTTTTAGGAACAAAGTGTTTTTGTACTTTGACCATCTGACATTTTTGACTAGGGACATCAATTAGTGCACAATGGCTTTTTCTCTAGGCTGAGCTGCCTCAGCAAGGCACATCCTCCTAAGCAAAATGCAGCATGTACAGATGAGGATGTGCTTCTGCTGGGTTTGCATTTGACCCTTAAGTACCTGCACTGGGAATTACCAGCTTTATATGGTGTATGTGAATGTATTTTCTACCTGATTATATTTTTTTCCATGTAATAAAGGGATAGAGTAGAAAATCATGACCAATTGTGCTAGAGAAAAGAAGGCAGACCACTTCTATTAGAAAGCCTCTTCCCCCCCATCATGTGGGTATTTCTGAAACGACATTAACTTGCTTTGGAATTGCCTTGCCAAACTCAGGAAACTTATAGGAAATTGCTCATTTCTGCCTGCAGCTTCCCTTTCAGTGTTAATAGAAGGATTTCTGGCACTATGTTAGTACATTTTTTAAAAATGTGGGAGGACTGCTGCAAAAACATCTCCAGCAGCTGTTTGCCCCTGCGTGGAGCCAATCTGGGCTCGTCATCTGCCAGGCTGATGCTTGTGAAATCACCTACCACAGAAATCTTCCCTACTGCTGAAATGTTGGGGACTGCCTCTCGCAATTATCACCGCATGCTGCATTTCTCCCTGTTTGTTTTTCAACATCATCAGACAGCTTCCAATTTTAAATTTAGTGCATCTTTACGTCTCATTTTTTCCTCTGTCATACTCCATTGCCTCTTTTATGAGCTCTGAGTTGGGACTGCCTCGGCCCCTGTGCTGTCTTGCCAAGCACTGGAGAAATCCAGCCTTTCAGAAAGTCCTTTATCTTTCATTATGGCCCACCAAGCAGCCATTGTCGCAGAGCAATCAGTTTCTCTGTTTCCATCGGTTTGTAGATAATCTGGAGGACTGGTTTAGACTGTGTGTCTATATATTTGGCAGCTGTGATGAGCCCTGTGTGGTGATCTCTGCTTGATGGATTGCAGCTCACCTTGTTAAGTACTTTGGGTTTTTTCCGTCTGCTGGGGTTTTTTTTTTGGGGGGTGTGCCTAGCTGCCTGAGACAGTAGGGTTGTTGTCAGCAACACTTTGTACTGCCCTGCTTGCCCTTTCTAATGGGAAATGTTTCTTACATTTTTTTAAACGGTGTGGTGCATAATACTTGTGAAATATTAAGAAACGACCAAGCCTGAGGGAAGTGAGGTCTTTAGGTTACATTTGTCAGGAAACAAACAACCTGGCTTTTAACTAACATCACATTATTGTCTGGTTTTGGACTCATCGTTTGTTGCTGACTGCAAGCACTTTGCACTCCCCCCAGTCTCTCAAGGCTCTTGCAATGAGCAGAGGGCCCTTGTGTGGTTGGTTTTGCTGGCTGTAATGCACAGCAGATGCTGCTATTGTAGGTGTTTTTCATGGCCTGATCCATCGGGGTTTAATAGCAGCCCCTTGTAACAGAAGCAATTTCCGATATCTTGTTATGCTGACCTGCAGGGAATGTGCTCTTGCTTGTCAAGAGTGTAACATTATTCCATAGCTGGAGGTTAAGCCCAAGTTCCTTGTGTTGCAGATGACCTTGGCAATATGAATGGACCTAGATGTGAGGAATGATTATATATACCTGTGGGGGAAAAACGTCTTCTCAGTGCCTGTGGTGAGGCTGGAGGTCATGGCTGGGCAGGGCAGGAGGGATGGATCGTTACAGCCTGTCCTAGGTGTGCCAGGCTGCAGCTTCTTCCCTGGAGATTGTGTGTAGTGCCAGCAGGGTTGTGTGTAGTGCCAGCTCTGAAGGAGGGGAAGGGAAAAAGAGAAGATGGAAGATGATAAATAGATGAATCATTGTGGGTTTTGACTGCTGCTTCTGTAACTCGCTGGGCTCTGGAGCAAGCTTTGCTGACTAATGTCATTGCACAGAGTCAATGAAGGCCTCTGTCTGTGTAATTGGTATCCTTCAAGGACTGCTGGGCAGAGGAGAATCAGAGAGCTCTGAAGTGAGAGAGGAACTTTGAAAGCTGCCAGCTCAGATGGTAATGAGAAGCATGTCTTGGAGACATGCCTGATGTGAATGATGCACCCTTGTTTACAGGGCTCAGACCGACTTTTGGGATAGTATTTTAGCAAATTTCATGCAGAATCTTGAAGTAAATCCCTGGCCTGTATTAATCTAGACTCCAGTCCTTTAAAGACCTTTTGCATGTTTACCACATATTTAAAAATCAAAGGTTGCCTGAAAAGGCTGGCCCAAAAACTGAGACTAGTCAGGAGTAAGGGAATAAAAGGTGGGTATTTATTCTAAAGGCCTTCAAAGGTACATTTAGGGCAGACAAAGCCCCCCCTGGGGGCATCACCCAAAATGGACGACGAGTCACTAGTTCTCCACACCTTTATAGGTTTGGTCCATTTGCATATCAGCATAAATTCACCAATTAAAACTTTGCGGTTTCCCCCTAGCTCCCCTAGCTTGCTCCCTCCCCCTTCGTTTAGAAGCTTGGGCCTGGATAGTCTAAGTGTTCTTGAAGAGCAAGCCCACTGAGGCACTGTTATGTCTATAGAGAACAGCAGCTAACAGGCTATGAAGCATACACGCTAGGCAATACAGAATTCGAAAAATATAAGGGTTAAAACCTAAGGCAACATTTGCACATAAGTAAGTTTGGCAGAGCTGGGGGTTGCCCTCTGCTTTGCTTGCATCAGTAATTAATGCACCATGTTCCAGGTCAACAACTCTTATCTGAAACTGCTCTCAATTTCACAGCATATGAATGCTGTTGATAAACAAATGCTGTTAAAAAAATAACAGCAGCTGTATTAGAGCTTGTCTTGAAGTAAGAGTTTGTGAAGCTGGTGTAAAAGAAACTGCTTGGCATTCCTTTGACTGATGCCCTTGGTGTTATCCTGTAAAGCTGGACTCTTTATTGCTCTGTGGATACCTGTCCACCAGGAAGGACTTGCTGTGCAACTCCTGTGTACAGAAGAGCTTGGAAAGGCCCTTGGGGCCAGTGCCAAGGGTGTCCCATCAGAATGAGAAGTGCATGAGAGATGACAGAGGACCTTTTGCCCTCACTCAGAAATGATTGCTTCTCTGGTGGTGGTGGTGTCCTTGGCTCACAGAAAACAACCCAATAATTGCCATGCAGGTTTTGCTGTGTTAAACAAGGTAGCATTGTGTGGGAGGTGCTATGAAATCTTTCTCTTGTTGTTGAGGTTTGGACGGATTCCAAGGAGGAGTACTCACCTAAACTAGCATATAAACTTTTGGCTCTGATTTTGCAGTGTCTTTAAATAGAGGAGCACCAGTCTCCATCTACAGTGCTCTGACTGCAGATTTCAGTCATCTCTCCCTTCTGAGTAATTGTCGAACATTGCTATTAAGCCAGAGATGATGTAAAGGTGATAAATGAGGTAAAAGGCCCTATCTATTAGGGGAACAGGGCAACACTCTGAAGTGTTCCTAGTAACTTGACTTTTGATCCCAGCACAGGATGTTTAGATGTGCTTTCATGAAACATGTCTGGTTTGGCTTTGGAGATGTCTATTTGGCAACTGTCTTATCTGGAGTGAGGGAAGGTTTTTGATATCTCTGGTAAATAATGTGTGATTTTTGCCCCTGAGGTCTAACTATCTTTCTCAAATACTTCATAGGTCCTCTAAGTGTGGCAGTTGCTTGGTGATGCATTGAAATTGATTGGTGAAATTGATCTTTTGGCCATTTTGGCTGTTTTTTGAGGTGCTGATAAATTAGAGGCCTTTTCTAGGAGGATGAGGAAGGAGACCTCTGCAGGGGAAAGTTGATGTTTACTGTGCTTTCTGAAGTGTGGTATCTTCAGATTCTGCATTGTGATTAAAGCATCCGAGCTACTTTGTCAACAGTTGGAATAGTAAAATTTCAAAATCAGGCTTGTGGTGATGTTTGTAGTTCTGTGATCATGCTGTTTTCCAACTTCACATTTTCAGTTCAGTGGGTATCCCTAGCTGCAGAACTGTTTTTAGTTTGTTCTGGAGCCTGGTGTTTTATACTTATTCCCCAAAGCTGCTTCAAGAATCCCTATTAAAAACTTAGGTCTGCTCAATGTCCTTGAGACTGCCTGCTCAGCACCAGCTGGGAGAAGGCACGTAGATTTGTGTCAGTGTTACTGATAGATCCCAAAGAGCTGACAGTTCGCTTTTTGCTCATTTCCTGAGTAGAATGGAGGCTATGCCTTATAATATTTCTGTGCTTTTTTGATCTCTAATACACAAACACATTGTTTTCCCCTCTGTGGGATGGATCAGCTCACATTGTGATAGCTCTTTGTAGCATAAGGTTGTCCTTCAGCATAGGAACCAGCTGAAACAGCGATGGATGGCACATATCCCTGGCTAGCAGGAAGGAAGGGAAATTACTCATGTGGTGTCTCTTTTGTTTCCCAGCCTGGATATAAACAAGCTTTTCACTTGATCCATGTTCAGATTTTGTCTTTGATGATAGTGCCTTTATTTCAGGTGCCTGAGAATACATGTAATATTTAGATGTTAAGTAAAAATTTCTTATTTCTTGCTCCTTGGTTGCTGGAATATGTAAAGTTTTCCCCTCAATGATGGATTGAGGGAAGAAGAAAGCTGACATAGAGAACTTCTTTGCTGTAGCCTCTGGTAGACTTGTGTCCTTAGGACTGCCCTAAAGCTCCTAACCAAGAGGGAGAGCTGGTCTCATCACTGCCTGTTTTATTAAGCATGCTCAAATCCCCTGGGAGCCCTGGCATGGAAAGTAGAACTGCCTCAGCTATTGACTTGTGGGGCACAAGTCAGCTGTGCCCTGGAACACTCTGTGCAATCTTTATACACGAAGCCACTCTGGTCAAGCTTGTGGTAGTGCTCCCATCTCCTGGGAAGGCACAGGGAGAGGGCAAAGGGAACTGTCCTCTCCAGTCTCATTGCCACTGTTCCCTCGTCCCCCAGGTGGGCTGCTGCACCTTTCTGGAGTGAGATGAACTGTGGAGCAAAGGTCAGACCACTCAGGAAGAAGGAATGTGCTTTTCTGAATAGAGTTGATAAATGCGTCTGAGCAATAGAAACCGACGTGAGTTACATGACCCTGAAACTTCTGTCTGCTTTGGGAAGAGTCCACTGACTCCTTTGCATAGCAAAGTGTCAAAAGGTACCACAGAACAGGAGGATGTTGCAAGCTTTTGAGCGTGACAGAGGCATGTCTCAATAACCTGTGTCCTCATGGCTCGTGCTGAGGCTCAGGCTTTGACACTGCGTGAACCCATAACTGCAGGGTTTCTGGAATGAGAGCTTTGTCAAAGGAGTGTTGCAGGCTCTTTTTGAGCACCAAACAAAGTGTTCTTCCTGGACTTGGGAGAGGATTTGAGATTTTTTCAAATCTTGAGAGGATTTGAAAGACAAACTAAATTTTTTCTGCTTGTGTATATGGCTGAGACCATTAGCCAAGTATGCTCTTTCTCTTCTATGCAATAAGTGACTTATCTGTTTGTGGAGGTTTTAATCTGTTGAATACAGTGGTTGAAATCCGGTCAGAGAATGATTGTATATATATTTGCTGGTTTCCCTGCACCCCCAAATCCATTTTGTAGCAGAAATGTAGAAATGACAGTGCTTGGAATAGACCAGAACTTCTATGGTCGTAGTAATGCTGAGAATGATGTGTAGCCAGGAGGTTACTGGAAGTACTTGAGTACTGCAGAAAGTACTGAGTTATTCCTACAGTTAAAATTAATTCCTGGAATAGCTATTGCCTTAACAGCATTAGAACTGAGAAGATGAGTGACTGTACTGGCAGGGTAGGTTGTGAATCAGCAAGACCTGATACTGCAGTACTGCCTCATACTGGGAAGTTATTTGGTGGAGATAGTGCCATGAGTCAGGATGCTGACCTTTCAAAAGGGAACTGCATCTCCAAATGTCCCACAGCTTGGTTGGAGGGGAGAGCTGGAAAATGCATGGCTTAGCACTGGTCTGGGTCCTTCCTGTGTAGACCAAGCACCATCCGTGTGCTTTTAAAGTGTGCCCTTGATACTGCTGAAGTTGGTATGGCTTGAACAGGATAATATTCTGATCTCTTGATATGAGCCTATTTTGACCAGGTCACCTGTCTGTCTTGAAAATGCCTGTTATAACAGTGTTCCTAGAAATAGAAGTCTTGTGGAGGAGGAATTGATGTGCATAATGGGTAGCCACAGACCTGAGCTTTCCATCCCTTAACAAAGCTGCCATGTAGGGAAAGGAAGGGATCCAGGCCAGAAGGGCTACTCTGACATCACAGACTTTAGGGTGGGAAAAAGATTGTTAATCCAGTAAAAATGAAGCCTGAGGTAGATGGCTGTATAAAAGCTGTCTGGAACCGAGTCAGATGAAGGTCAAGAAAGCCTCTTGGCCTGTGAACAGGTTAAACTGGCTCCAGCCTCATCAGGGCTGGAAATGAGAGGAAATCTCCTGACTCTGATGTGGTTCTGCCAGGGGCTTGTGCAGGAACCAGGGCAGCTGGGAAGTTTTGACACTCATTGGAGAGCAGAGCTTACTTTATCACCTATTTCAGTCTCATTCTCTCAGCCCACCTACAGGAAAAGAGCAGGTTAGCCCCAGTGAGCTTCCCTGAGGGCAGGGGAAGGGGTTCTCTGTAGCTCACTCTAGAGCTGGTGATTTGGCCTTTCTGCTGCTCAGGGCTCTAAAATGAGAGCTGAGAGAGTTGGGGCTGTTCAGCCTGGAGAAGAGAAGGCTCTCGGGAGACCTTCTAGCACTTTCCAGTATGGAAAGAGGGTTTACAAGAAGGTTGCAGAGGGCATGTAGTGATAGAGCAAGAGGGAATGGCCTTACACTGAAGGAAGGTAGGTTTAGATTAGATATTAGGAAGAAATTCTTCACTGTGAGGGTGATGAGGCACTGGAACAGGTTGCCCAGAGAAGTTGTGGACTTTCTATCCCTGAAGGTGTACAAGACAAGGCTGGATGGGGCTCTGAGCAACCTGGTCTAGTGTAAAATGTCCCTGCCCATGCACAGGGATCTTGAAACTAGGTGATCTCCTAGAGTCCTTCCAACCCAAACCATTCTGTGATTCTCTGAAAATGCCAATAAATGAGCAGTTGCAGAGTCAAGGGAAGTTTCANTGCGCAGGGGTCTTGAAACTACGTGATCTCCTAGAGTCCTTCCAACCCAAACCATTCTGTGATTCTCTGAAAATGCCAATAAATGAGCAGTTGCAGAGTCAAGGGAAGTTTCAGATTTGTTTAGCCTGGAAAATTCTTGGGTGCTGTTGCCCTGATTTTTGCGGTTCTGGATGTTGTCATTCTTTCGTAGCTAGTTTCTCACACTTTTCTGTGTAAACATAGCCATGTTATTGTAACTGTGTCTTATCATTTACATTCCTTTCTCCTGGACACAGAACTTTGATGGACATTTCCTTTGACCACTGTGATTGAGGGAGGAAGAACTGATTTCCTCCAATGAATAGTGATTTCTAAATGTATATAAAATAAAAGAAGGCAGGCCTTGCTGGCCCTTCCTGCTCTCTCTTCCTTACTTGTAACAGGTGTCTCCGTCTCTTCTTTTGTGTCGTTACTGCGACCTTGTGCAATCCTTTTCGGACTGAGACTGAATTCCATTGAAAACTCCCATGACTTCAAATGCTTTTCATTTTTAGCAAATCAGCTGTGCAGAGGCTTCAGTTTGACTTAACCCAGTTAGGACTTTTTGTTGCTTCAGTATGGTGAACCTACTCTGAAAGAAGACAAGCTGAGTTGTGATATCTGTCAACTTTGTGAACACGTGTGTGTGCCCTGGGAGTGTTGTCTGGCTCAGCTCCCGGGCTTCCCATGCAGCCTGGATTCAGTGGCTGCTGTACCAGTAGCAAGGCTAACTGGAACTGAAACATCTGTGGAGCACTGAGTTGACTCTCTGAGGACTGTCAAGCAGAGTTGCAAAGTACTGACTAGCATTGAGTGTTGTTTTGTTTTGGTTTTTTAATTATTATTAATTACTCTGAGTTTCTTCATAAGAACTGTGTATGGGTTTGGGTTCATGGACACACCTGAGGAAGATGAGTGATGATTGCCTGGTGAAGATACTCTTTGAAAATCACAACATGTCTTTAACTAACTGTTGTTTTTTTAGGTGACTTTTTTTCCCGAGTGAATACTGCATTTGTGAAATTAATGTTTTCTTTCTGTTCAACAGTGGGCCACTATACGCTTAGAAAAAGGTGTCAAAAAGCCACAGCCGCAGATGCTACAGACTCCTACTGCTATTGGTGAGAGCTTGGGGTAAAGTCATATTGATAAGACTAATGTTTTGATATGGGATACTGAGGCCTTTTCAAATGAAGTAGTGAGATGTGTGTATGAGAGAACTGGAAAGGAGGTGGGGTGGTTACATGCTCACTGAAAGGTGTGGTTTATCCCCAGGCAACTGCTCACTCATGGCCCCACCAGTGGGATCAGGGAGAGAATCAGAAGAGTAAAAGCCTGGAAACCTGTGGGTTGAGATAAAGACAGTTTAGTAGGGGAAGCAAAAGCCCCCCACACAAGCAAACCAAAACAAGGAATTAATTCAGTGCTTCCCATGGGCAGGCAGGTGCTCAGCTATCTCCTGGAAAGCAGAGCCCCATCATGGGTGACTTGGAAAGACAAAAGCTATAACTCTGAATGTCCTTTCCTCCCACTTAATATACTGAGCATGATGTCCTATGGTCTGGAATATCCCTTTGGTCACTTGGAGTCACCTGTCCTGGCTGTGTCTCCTCCCACCCTCCCAGGCACTCCCAGCCCCCTCGCCAGCCTGGCCAGTACAAGAAGCAGAAAAGGCCTTGGCTCTGTGCAAGCCCTGCTCAGCAATGACAAAACCATCTCTGTATTATCAACCCTGTGTTCAGCACAAACGCAAAACACAGCCCCATACCAGCCCCTCTGAATAAAAGTAAGTCTACCACAGCCAAAACCTGCACACTGATACATCTAATTCTTTTGCAGTGCTACTGGCACACAAACAGTTCCTGCAGAATGAAATGCTGCTTTTACTGGCTCTTACTGAGTCATTGAAAAATCAGAGAATGAGGAAATGAAGGATAGGAAATAACATGAAGTTTAACAAAACAAAGTAGAGGTTAATATCGAGACCATTCTCAGTTGATGGAAGCTTTCAAGTTTAAATATGATGTTGATTTTTATCTTGAAATTTGTCTCTAGGCTGCTGCTTGCAGGGTTGCTGGCCAGCTATCTCAGTCCTAACAGTATCAGAGTGCACTTAAATGATCTCTGAAGAGATCTGAGTGTTTGTTGGACAGCACTTTTCTTTCCCAAGCTCAGTGGTTTTTTCTGTGGTAGGACTGCCAGATGGAAGTGTGTGTTACACTTGTTCCTTTTTTCAGTCTGCTGGTATTGACCTTTTTACCCCTGGAGTTAATATCAGTGTTTGCCAAACTTCTTACACTATCTGTAGAAAGACAGCTGAAAATTACTTCATATTTTTTCCTTTAGCCTAATTTTGAAATTATTTCTTTTACTTTATCTTAACCCATACTGTGTCTGAGTTGTGGTAGGCTGTAGTAGGTCAGAGTTGGCTTTAGACTTTGGAGCTGTGAGAGCAATCTGAGTTTGCTCAGAAAACAGGAGAAGGCTGGACAAGGCATTGCAGGCAGCACTGTGTTTCCTCCTGGTTCCTGAACGCCCCTCTATTGCTATTGAATTGCTCTGTTTTGACAGAATTTGGCAGCAGTGTGAGCGTTTGCTGTGTGCTCCCTCCTTAGGCAGGACGGCTGGAAACAGGCCCAGCTTGCCAGTTAATATCCAAGTCAGCTGTTACCTGAGTCTACAGGTTAGCTCATGTGAACATGATACAGTAATGGAGACTGAATTGCTGAACTGGTTGTGTGTGGTTCACCTCCAAAGGGATATCCTTATCAATACTGCAAATGCTGGTATCACACTGTCTGCAGGCCAGGCATGAAACAGGCTTCCGTGGCAGCAGATGCAACTGGCAGCACCTGTAATGATAAACTGGAAGTACTGCACAGCAGCTCTGAAAACAGGTTAAAACTTGTCTTGTTTATTTGCTTTGCCACTTTCAAGTGGTTGAGAAAAAGAACATCCTATACCACTCACCAGTGTCCTGAAAGTTATGGGGGTTTTTTGGGGGTGGGGAAAAGGCAAGGTTAGCAGTCCTTTCAAATAATGTCAGTGCCATGTTGACTGCTTCCCAGGTTGTCAGTGATGCAGGAAGATATCCTTTTTCTTCCTGTAAGGCTGATAGTGCCCCATCATGTCATGGATCAGCGAGAGGGCAAGAGATCCAACTGTGCTGCTTTAGCTGCACAGTAGGAGCTGTCGTCTTCCCAGACATCTGATCATTCTTACACACAGTTATTGCTTCTCTAGAAAAGATGTAAAGGGGGGGAGGTCCCAGCTAGTAGATTGTTCCATGAGCTATCTTAAAAAAAAAAAAATTAAAAGTAACTATTTCCCTTGTGTGTAACTGACGGGTGTATAGTGTTAATGTATGCTATGGCTTAGAGCCTGGACTAAATTGAGTGGACTCCACTGTCTGGAAGAGCATTAGTGATAGTAAAAGTGGCCTGAGGTCATTCATATAGATGACTTCATGCAGGCTGTGTTCAAGCAGTCTTATGGATGGAAATACACAGTCATAATGGAGGTCTGAAGCACTTTTTACTGTCCTTTTTATATCTGAAGTGAAAACCTTTCCCCACTGTAGGTGGCTCTTTCTGCAGGAAGCTAGAGTCTTACATGTTTCTTACTTGAGAAATTATGGGGAGTGGGAGAGACACGAGGTCTGCTCTGTATTTTGCTCTTGGGAGTTTTTTAAGCATAAGAGTAACTGACTTGTGGTTAGGAGCTTCTGTGTGTGGATGAAAGTACTTGAGGGCCAGGACAGCTGTAGGTCTAACAGCACATTATATAAGTTGGTGTCCCCTGAGGCAACAGAACATGAGCAGCAGAGAGGCCCAATTGCATTACACAATGTTTGCTGAGGGAGGAGAAACTCCTGCTGATAATGAATTAGAGTAGCTGATTAAAACAGGGTAAAGGTAAATGTTTATGTGTAAGTGCTGAAAGGACGTGTGTATCACCTCTTCTGTCTTTCCTGGCCACGCAGCTGTCACTAGGAGGTGGGTCAGGATAGGAGGGAGCACTACAGATGCATGTGCAAGGGCAAGCTTTCCTGTTCCCTGGCAGAGCAAAAATGGTCTTCCCCGAACACCTTAAAATTGTGTTCCTCAATAAAAAAAGACAAAAAGACAAGCAGGCACAAGTGAGGAAACACCACCTTTCTCTGCAGTACCGAACACAGTGTATTTCATGTTTCTTGGCAGAAATGGCAGCCAGTGCCCCTGCATGGGTGGTGCAATAAGGAATAGCTCCAAGAGAAATGTTGGCTGGTGTAGTTGCTCTGTGGGGAATTATGTCACCTCAAGGTCCCTTTGTGTTAGAGGGAAGTGTGTTTGTGCTGGACCCAGTGGTAGCTCTTGGCTGAGCAGGTACTTGGAGGGTAAATGTGTCTCACTGCAGCTGAATAACCAGCTCTCAACTCTCTGGGGGTGCTGGCTGTGTTGTCTTCAAGGGGCTGGGTTTAAAAAAGACAGAAATGTTAGGAAGTCAGAGTTGGAAAATTAAATCCACTAAAAGAAAAGCTTATGCAAATAATGTTAGTAGCATCTACTTATATAGTAAGTAGATACTACTAAATAGCTAATTACAAGATACTACTAAGTAGATCTACTTGTATAGTAAGTAGATAGTGTCAAATTTGGGCCTGGTATAATTAGTTGACTAGAGTATGTGATCTTGAAGTCTTGGGCCTTGTGCTGCAACACTGAGAAAAACAGTGACTGTGACTTATTTTTTTTGGTTGAGGATGGTGTTTGCTGTACTCCTGCATAGTGCTGTCTTTGGCAAGCCCAGCTCTGCCCATGACCAAGGGATTAAAGGCCATTAAATGTGACTTCTGATTACGAGAAGGCTAAGTACATCACCAGAGCAGTGTGTGTTGTAGTTCTGTTCATAATACCTTCGTGTGCTGCTGAGATCTTGGCTTGGAGTAGCTGTCCCAAGGCTGCAGGGCAGCTGGTGTGTGGGGCTGTCATGTGACAAGGACAGCACAGGCTGATGAGGCAAGACATTACAGCCCTGCCATCTCTGCTTGCTGGCAGTGTGATAAACTTGAACTCTGGACTGATTTCAGCCAAGAACCTGGAGCCAGATGAGCCAGCTGCTTGACTAGTGCTGAGTGAGGGGGAAGGATAAGGGTTGGATAAGGAGGAAACGTTCCCAGCTCTGGGAACTGGAGAGGAGAGTGGTGCTTGTGTCATGGGTGCTGGAGATTTCCCCTGCTTTCTTGCCTCCATCCTGTTTCTAGCAGCACAGAGCAGAGAGGTTGGACTGACTTGCCTACACTCCTGGATGTTTCAGACTTTACAGTGGAGAGTTGAACCACAAAGTAGAGCTTTGATTTGGGTCTAAAATACAGCCTAAGTGTAGTCCATTTTGGTAAATGTTTGATGTGATGCACGCTTGTATAATTGAAATCCTGAAGGGCATGTGTATTTTTGGCAGTGCCATATTAATGATTTATGTTTGTAGGCTAGTGACAGGATGATGCAGTGGAGTGGCCTGCTGGTGCAATTGGAAGTTGTGGCTGCCAGGTGCAAAGCTGAAGGTGCCAACGGATTTTGTTGCAGTGTTATATCTCTTAGATGTTGTTCTTTAGTGTTTACCTCAGTGATTTGTGGGACTTGTATCTTGGAGCTTCCTGTGTTATCCCATATGTATTCTACAGCATAATATGAAGATTTTCCATATCACTTGTAATTTAAATGTTGCGTGCGATTTGCACAGATTGAGAGATTTTTCTGCTGGCAAGACTTCATGGGGAGGCAGATTTCCTACAAAAGCACATCCTGTGATGTGGAAGGTTTGTAGTAGCATGAAAAAGCTGGGTGCTGTGTCCTTTCCCATTTTTTGTCTCAGCATGGAAGCACAGAGATTATGCAATTTATCAGAGTGTGTCTGACAGAGTGGCAACCTGAACTTGGACCTCTGTAATCCAAGTTGAGAGTCTCAGGGGATGGTTGTTCTGTTGAACTGTTACTCTAGGTTTCTTTGGTCATCAGTTTCTGGAGGCAGACTTGCTTACCAGAAAGCAGCTACTTGATCTTTGTATTTAGCTTACACAATTTGTCCTTGCCTTTGTAAGCTCTAATGAGAAATTAGACTATAAGCATAAAAAATGAAAAGAGGGAAGGAGAGGTAATACTTGGTGTTTGCACTGCAATTCTGAATTCTCCAGGTTTCTCTTCTATTGCCAGGCATTATGTAGTCAGAGTTCAACTGAGACACAGCTCTAAGTGGTGAACTAAATCAAGGCACCTCTAGGCACAACTTTCTTTGACATTGTGTGTTTTGGAGGGTTTTTCTTTGTTTGATTTTGAGTAAAATAAAAAAATAGTGTGGTTCTGTCTGTACTTAAAGAAAATAATTGTGAAGGCAGGGAGGCGTGTTTGGTTCAAAGCTGGTCCATGCACAGTGTTGTGGCTGTGGGACACCAGAATGTCAGACGAGATGGGCTTAGGGAACAAGGGAGCCTCCATCAAGGAGATGGAATGCCCTTACACACAGAGGACAGAAGGGAATGGAAAGGCCAAGGTCTCACTTGGTTTCTTCTGAAAGCATAATAAAATCCTGGACAAAACTGCTGGGTTGAGAATATGCCAGATGGTGGGAAAGGTTTTAGCCTTCTTGCTTCCTGTTCAGTGGGTAACAGAACTTGATACATTTGCTGCTCAGGGTGTTGATGTGAGGAAGGGCAGCTGGAACTGGCCTCCTGAAGAGTATGCTGTGTTCAGCTGCACAGCTTCCCTTCCTGTCATAGAAGGGGCTCTGACAGTAAATTTGTCTCCTTGAGTAATGCCGAGTGATGAGTGGTCTGGATGACTGTTACTTCACAGAATTATTTTCTCACGTGGTTCCCTGTTCCTTCCCAAGGTATAATTGAAAGGGATGAAACCCCTATGGAGAAAGAAATTGCCCGTCTGCATCGAGCGGACTTCGAATTCTCTCACATTTTCTACTTCTGCCGGAAAGGGTTTGAGGCCATAGTGGAAGATGAAGTCACTCAACGATTTTCCTCAGAAGAGCTGCTCTCCTGGAATCTGCTCACAAGGACTAATGTCAACTTCCATTACATCAGCCTGAGGCTGACTGTGGTGTGGGTCATTGGGGTGATAGTGCGGTACTGCTTCCTGCTGCCCCTACGGTAAGCTCGTGGTGCTGAGGGATTTTGTCAGTCTGGGAACAGGTAAATTTATGCTTTCTTGGTAGATGTCATCTCAGCTTTTTTTAATCCAAAAGCAGCATTGGCTTTTTTAACCTACTTAGAGGCTCCTTTTAGGTTAAGAAACCGTTCAAGACACTTATCTTGCTCATTCACTGTGGAAAATAGAGTAGGACTAGTGGTCATATTTTCCATGAATGCTTCCCCTAATTCATGTGTATTGGCAACATAAATATAAGGTGGGTGAGCTCTAAATGTCCCTGACACTGTAGGTATGGAAGTATCTGAATCTGCTACCTTTGCTACACCATGATTTTAAGCAATAGGTTGGGGAATTACTGAGTTAGACAGCTGCATATGTCAAGTATCTGAGGAACAATTGAATTTCTGCAATCCCTTTCCAATTTAAAGAGGGAAAGTGTTACTACAATGAACAAAGCTACTTATTTTGATGTAATGTTTGTTTTGTCTGTAGCTTTACCCTCGCTGCCATTGGGATTACGTCAATGATTCTGGGAACGACAGTGGTGGGACAGCTGCCAAATGGCAGGTAGGCACTGTGGGTGAGGGTTGAACTTGCCAAGTTGCATCAGAGCAAATAGCTCAAGATTGGGAGTGGACAGATTTTACCTACAACAGATTACTCATAGTCCACTCCCCTCACAAATTTGTGACCTTGCTTCTAGTGGCATTTTGGACTTGGTCTGAGGTTGGCTTCTTGCTGGTCTTGATACTGAGGTTGATGGTTTCTCATGGGCTCCTCCTGCTGTCAGGAGATACTCAGATGGGGTGTTGTAGGGCAGGTAATAGTGTTGGGATGGAAAACACCTATTAAAGAGATGACAGCCTTGCCTGGGTAAATGGCACCAAGTCTGTGACACATTTAGACTGAGCTGCTGTAGCAAGTGAGTGGTAGAGCTGGGACTATCCCTCTGTGCTTCAGAATACCAGGAAAATTTCAGCCCTGAGTTGTGTTGAGTAGGCTGGAGAACATTGCATGTGTGTCTAGCTGCTTTCCAGGATGCTTCAGATGTCTGATTTCTTTCAGTGTGAAAAACTACCTGAGTGAAGTGGTTCACCTCACGTGCTCCCGCGTCCTCGTCAGGGCTCTGTCTGGTACTATCCGATACCATAACAAGTGAGTGAGCACAAGTGTGGCTGTGCTTGTATGTGTGTGAGCATCCCACTTGAAATGGGGGCAGCTCTTTCCTGAGCTGCAAGTCAATGTCACACTAGAGGCTGACTCACCTGACAGCTTCATGGAATTGCTGTGTGTGTAATGTGGTGCTTAGTGCACTAGAAGTCTAACAAATAAATATGTAATTGCAGGGAAAACAGGCCTCAGAAAGGAGGAATTTGTGTTGCCAACCACACATCACCGATAGATGCAATCATTTTGACAAACGATGGATGCTATGCAATGGTATGAGGAGATCTATGATGACCACAGTAGAGGGACCAGGAGAGGGAAAGATTGTGGGATATTGGTTGTGGACTTCAGTACTTAACTTTCCCAGTGGAGATGTTTCCTTGAGCACTGGTCAGTGGGGAAAAGTGTAAATTGTGTTGAACTTTGTCTATTTATTATGTGCTGGGGAAGTTGTCCTGGCAGTGTAAATGCCAGGCTCTTCATCTTCTGAAGTACTGGAGATACATTTCCATGCGAGCGTTCAAGTGAATACATTTTAACAGTTTTGTGGTCACTGCTCAGTTCTGGTTTGCAGTCTCCAGTGTGTGTGGGGTTGGGGTTTTTTTTGGAGAGGAGGAAGTTCTGCCTTCCAGGTGTCTCAGATGCTGTTGTGCCTTGCTGGGCTTGCAGGTTGGCCAGGTTCACGGTGGGCTGATGGGAGTTATCCAGCGAGCCACGGTCAAGGCCTGTCCTCATGTCTGGTTCGAGCGCTCCGAGATGAAGGATCGCCATCTAGTGACTAAAAGGTGAGGTGTGGGCTGGGCTGGCTCCCTGGAGAGTCATCAGTCAAACACCAGGGTGAGGGGATTGGGGAGCGAGTTGCAGGGGTGCTGTGCAGCACACTGGGTCACTCAGAGTGACCTGAGTGTGCTTGCTTATGTGGGCTTTGCAGTAAACAGCAGTCAAAATGTCAGGTGCCCAGGGCACCAAGGAAGGCTTGGAAAGTTTATGCAGGATGAAATGGTTCAGACCAAAGGTTCTGGTAAGGTCTGGATTGCAGACTGTCACAAAGCATCTCAGTTGGGTAGCCATCAGTATAATAACTAATGTCTGAATTCAGATGTGCATTTTGAAAGGATGTAAAGATACTTAAATTCTGGGATTTTCTGTTGAAGAGAAATACTGATGATAAAATGGGCTTTCTGTGACAAAACTGTCTCAACTTCACTGGAAATTGAGGCACTAGAAATAACAAGCTTTATTTGTTTGGGTGAAGAGCAAAATGTCTCATTATAAGACTGAACTGTGTACAAAAGCAGTTGTCTGCAGAATGTCACCAAAGGCATACCTGTGAACACTGTAGTGCAGGGATAGAAATTTGCCTAATTTTTAGAGAACTTTTAGGTTAATTTTGACAGGTTAACTTCTTCACTGGTTTATTGGGCCCAGTGCAGTAGGACAGCTTTGCCAAGTCATCCAAGTGTTGCTCAAGTAGAGTGAGCTTCAGGCATTTAGGAATCCCTTTTAAAAGAAATCTGCTGTTAAGTAAGCAGAGCCTGGCTGAACCACTGCATCACTGTTTGTTTTCCTCAGGCAGGCAATTTCTTGAAGATTGAGTTGATCAGAGTTAGTTGCACTGACTTAATGGTGTACATTTGTTGGCTTCCCTGACAGTCATTAATAAAATAATGTGGAGGGAAGAAAACAGGATGTTGTTGCCTTAGTGTAATGCACCAGGAGCCTAAGGAATGGCTTGAATGAAGCTTCAGTTTCTGTAAAAATGAAAAGCAAGTACAAATTAGTGTATAGTAACAGGCTTTGGTTTCAAACATATGTAATACATAAAGACACTCTTAATGCACCTGCCTGAAGAAAGAAGAGTGGAAAGGAGCTGTTTTTTTAAGCTTTGCTTCTGCTTCCACAGACTCAGGGAACATGTGGCAGATAAGAGCAAGCTCCCAATCTTAATTTTTCCAGAAGGTAAGAAGCTGAACTACTTATCCCTGTTCAGTGCGGATGTCATTCCTGTTCTGTTTTCATGTTCTGTGTCTTCAACTCTGGCTTAAACTTTGTTAGGGCATTCCTGTTTTTTGTCTTTAATATAAGATTACATGGAGACAACACAGTACTATCCCTGGCTGTTGGTTCTCTTGGCAGAAGCTGTAGGCAGAAGAATGTCAAGATTGTTTATTTTGCCCTGTCAATATGACTTCACTGTCATACAGATTTAACCTCAGTGTTGTGCTTTTTGTCTTGCACACATTCTGACTTAATTTAGGGAGTCTGTCACAAGATAAAGGATAAAAGTAAGCAGGGGAGAGATGCTTAACTTGCACTCACTGAGCAGCAAATGCAGGCCCTTTATGGGCAAGACCTGTATGTTGATGTAAATTTGCTAGTGAAATGGGGTAGGCTGTGTGATTCAATGACTTTATCTTCTGGACAGGCACCTGCATAAACAATACATCTGTGATGATGTTCAAGAAGGGGAGCTTTGAAATAGGAGGGACAATCTATCCTGTTGCAATCAAAGTAAGTGGAAACAGCTAGCTGCTGAATTTACAAGTTTGGAATGTGTTTTTGTCAGAGTGGCAGGAAGCTGTGTCATCACAGCTGCTATTGAAAACATGGTAGCTCTGGCAATTGGGTGCATGGCTGAAATGAAAGTGAAGTCCTTCAGCCTATGGAGCCTGCCTGGTAGGCCCTGGTGGGGTCAGCTTCTTCCTCCAGAAACCTGAAAGGTAGGGAGATCCAGCTAGTCCTTCTGGAGCTGAAGGGAAGAAAAGCATGCTGCTCACAACAGACGAAACTCTTTTGGCTGTTCAGGCAATTGGGTGACATCTGCTGCTGGTTCTGTCATGTAATCCCAGGTCTGAGAGGCTGTGATGGTCTGGGGAAAGGGACAATAACTTTTTTGTGATCCTTTACAGTATGATCCTCAGTTTGGAGATGCATTCTGGAACAGCAGCAAATACAACATTGTGAGCTATCTGCTGCGAATAATGACCAGCTGGGCCATCGTTTGCAATGTGTGGTACTTGCCACCAATGGTTAGAAAGGTAATCCAGCATCTGGCTGACTGATGGCTATTTAAGAACTTGACTGTGTCTGCAAGTGCCTTTTTACTCTTTTTTTTTTCCCCCCCAAAACCTTTACCCACCCCATGTCTCCAAACCACAGGGGTTTTTTTGGCTTTTTGTCAGTGTTGACTGATGTATGATTAGACTTAGTTTTTTCTGATGCAACTTGGTACCATCAGCAGTGCATCAGATGTGTAAAGGATAGCAGTAAATACAGCACTGTTCACTGTAGCAGTAGTGTTAACGTTCCATCCTGTTGGAGCAAAATTTTCTCCTAATTTCAACATTTTCGAGAAAAAATTGGCTAAATTATTATCACGTGGGAACATCAGATTGTGATGTTGGCATGATAAGGGATGGATTGTTTGTCAGTGAGCTAATTTGATGAGGCAGCAGATAAAAAACGTTTTGAAAGTCTACTTCAATTGATTTATCTCTGCTCTGACTATGTTGAAATTATGACCCTTGAAGGAAGATGAAGATGCTGTTCAGTTTGCCAACAGAGTGAGGTCAGCCATTGCTCGCCAAGGAGGACTGACTGAACTTCCCTGGTGAGTGATGCTGTCCTTGTTGGACTTCATTAGCCATCTGTGGTTAGTTTGGTTGAGGGGTGCTTCCTCCCTTAGCTTTGTGGCAGATGACATTCAACATCACTTTATTCCACTCAAGAGAAAAGAAGGGAGTAACTCCACATGTATGTATGTGAAACTAAAAATAAAGCTGGATAAAGTCTTTGGAACATGTAGCATGCAGTGAGTTTCACCTAAAGGCTTGATGCTTTTAAAGCAAGTCCGTTCACAGTTGTTTCTCATCTTGTGACTTCTGCTGGGATTAAGTAGCATAAGTGAAGTTACTTGGCAAATGATGAATAACAAACAGTAAAACAGGGCTTGAGGTTTTGTGCTCTTTCTCATGTCCTACCTCAGTGAGTAGCAGGATAATGCCTAGATTTCATAGGAAACAAACTTGAGAGCAAAATTCTGATGAAGAGACTGGGTGAAGAAATTAAACTATGAGGCCCAACTGGTCCTCTAAATCATATAAAGGAATACAACTCTAGTGTTGCAGAACATTGACTGCCTCTACAGTCTAGGAAAGTAGCATCCCAGATTGCCAAAGATTTCTGTTGTGTAGGTACAGTGCATTACCAATATGAGTAGGCTGCTTTAATGGGCTGAATTCAAAATTTGCACTATGTAAGTGATGCCTTTTTAACCACCTAAAATCAGAAGCATGTGTGGCTTAAGGTAAAGGTTTTAATAAATGTGCTTAAAATTGGATATTCTAGAAATTCTAAAGAAAAGCCTTTAATAATAACAATAATTTAGGCTAAAACTACAGTTGATTAAGATAGTTCATGCATAGTTTGATAACAACAGTCATAACAGTCATGATGGGTTACTTTTCCCTCTTGCTCTATTCCAGGGATGGAGGTCTGAAACGAGCAAAAGTCAAAGACACTTTCAAAGAAGAACAGCAGAAAAACTACAGCAAGATGCTAGTGAGAAATGGATCAATAGGAAGCTTATCTACAGGAACAGAGTCAGACTGAATGGTGGTTCTTGAAAACTAACTTTGCACAACCAGCCTTAGCAGGAATAATTTTTTTTTTAAATTAAAAAAATCCTGACAAAAATAGAGCAAGAAAACAACAAAATCCTTCATTGTGTGTGTGCATATTCTCTGTGTGGCTGGTACAGAGTCTGCCAAGGGCAGTGTCTCTGTATTCCTCCCTGTTCACTCTTTCACTCTCCTGCCCCCCCTCCATCTTCATGTGATGATGCACTGCAGCTCCTGGTATTCCCCAGCTGAATGCCTGCAGAGTTAGGAGATGAAAAAAGCATCACAGTTTTTCTGAGTTTATAAGGATGAAGGGAAGTACACTGAACAGATGCTGTCAGGACACTGGTTGTGAAGATACCTCTTGTTCCTGGTACTTTGAAGGTTTAAACATAACCAAATTTTGTCTTTTTTTTTTTCATGTTGCTCACAGACTTTTTGTTGTAGATTACTTAAATAACTTGTTTTAGGATGTTATCAGAATTGTAAAATTGACTCTTTGTTAGCTTGCACCTGGATGTGCAAGGAGGGACTGGAAGCAGGGGCTGCAGAGACCCGACAGGATGGGAAAGCAGCTGCCCTGCCAAAAGCACAGTCCATGGACCATGAGGTATTTGGTGGCCTTATAACGTGGTATTGCCTTTATTGAGAACTGCTGCCTGAGGAAAGATAAGGGGCATGTCCTCAATCTCCCTGTGCACTGCTATTGTTGAAATGGCTTTCTTGAGCTCTGGAGCTGTCAAGGTAAGGTACAGCAAGGGGTTGGATGTCGTAGACTGAGACAGATGAATTTTTGTGAAGTGGATTTTCAAGAGTACCCATCTGCAAAAATTATTGCTAATGGCTTAAAGTTCTCAAGAGAGCCACTCCAGAAACACATCTTGTGTTCTCTGGGCTAGCAATAGCTATCACAACTATAAGCATAGGATCTGTAAGTCAGCTATGATATGAAACATGGCATGTCCAAATCTGCAATATATTGCTGTCTGAATGTAATGAGAAATAAATTCTATATTTCTAATGGGTCTTGTGTGGCATTTATACTGTTCTCTCAATGTATGTAATTAAAATAGTTATACTTCCTGAGATCATTAGAGTCATGGAAACGTCAGTCACTGATATAAAGGACCAATTGTAGTTGAGTTCTACAGATTTCTAACCTGACTTTTTTCCTTTTTTTTGCCCCTCTTGGGACTCTAAGGCACATATATGGCTTGGTGTTTATCCTTTCTAGAGAAGAAGTGACTTCATGCAGGCTGATCTTGAAATTGCAACATGAAGTCATATCAGGGAGACTCAAATAATGAATTTGTAATTAACTTGAAAACAACTGAGCTTGTAAGTTTTTAACTGAGTTAATTTCTAAGTAGTCTTTTACTATAGCAAAGAGAAATTAAATTTATTGCTGAAGAAAAATTACTGTTCTATAAGTCAAAATGTAAAAATCTGTTAGAACATAGTCTCCCAAAAAGAGTTCCTGTTTTCCATTATGCATTTGCACAAGGACAAATACATGAGGAAGTGTTTCCAGGTTTAGCATGGCAGGCCTTTAAGAAGGAAGTTGTTTATGTTTAAAGGGTTAGAGTGGCAAGGCAAGTGAGACACAGCAAAGGCTTTCTGCTTAAGGTGAACCTAGTTCAATTGTGATCTGAGTTATGTTATTACTATTAAGATGAACTGGTCGTGCAAGCTTTGGGCTAATGATTGTTTGCCATAATTTATGGATATTAGCTGTGAGTTTGGGCTTTCCTGGATTGCACTCTCAATGGGAAGCCTTGTGAGGACAACAGACCTTTTTAAAAACATGCCTGCATGTTACACATGCATACACATACAACATGGTTTAGGTAATACATTTTAAAAACTATTATGTATAAATATTGGCGTATGTATATATAGAAAATATTTCTTTTAATGTATAGATTGTGACATTTCTTTGTAGGTGAAACAAGAATTATTTTGGTGAAGGTTTAAATATATGATTCTTAAGAGAACCTTCAGTCATTTTATGGGCCCTCTGCTTTCTTCCTGCTTTTGGAGTTGATTATTAGTAACTGTGAACAGCAGTGGTTTTTTTAAATCTTGACTGTTCTGTCTGGGATGCTCTGTTAGGTGGACATGTGTACAGCAACAGGATTGTGAGCTTTGGCAAAAGTGCCCAAGACTGCAGTTTGTTTCTTGTTTAGGGCAAATCTGAATTTGAAGGCAATAAACCCTGCTAAGTCAAAGGATAATGAATGACAAGGTCATACAATTACACTGTTACAAAATGTTGTCTGACAAGCCAAATGGAGTTCTGTGACTCCATTCCAAATAGCCTCCACTGAACTAATTTGTAACAAAATCTGCCTTATTTTTGACAGAATTTATCAAGGAAATGTGTAGATTTAGCTGTATAAGTGGCATTGGCCATGAGAAGGGGGCATCATGCAGTCAGTCCTTAATTGCTGCATGAATTGAGAATCTGTAGGTCAATTTTCTTGAACCTGCAGTGGCTTGTACATCTTCACTAAGTAAAAAGTCTTCTTGTGTGTTCTTTGACTCTTGGTGAGTTTTTGGTGTTGTATCCCCAGAATTCTCACTTAGCTCTGAAAATATATTCAGGGTGCCTGCGCGGGCAGTGGTGATGACTAATAGGTGGTTCTGGACCATATCCCAGATTTGTTACAGACATGAGATCCACATTCTTTGGGTGGTTTTATTTTTACTTTGGAGAAGTATTTTTACAGGCCAGCCATGTATACCATGATAAGTAACAGCAGAAGGCCAGTGCATAGAAGTTGTGATTGGGTTCAGTGCCAGATAGGCTACTTTCTACTGCCTTTGGAAAAGTTGTTGTACATTTCCCCTGACAGATCTGGGAAATGTTGCAGCTGTCTTGGGTTATATCAGTAGAGATAGCTCAAGAAATCCATGGTTGAACATGAAGTTTAAATTTCTAGTGCTGGGCACAGAGCACTGATTCTTATTTTAGAACCTAAGTATGTATTTTTTTGTTTAGATTTAGAGAAAGACCTTTGAGTTTAGAGAAGGGTTAGCCCCTTTCAAGCTCTGCCAAAACTTTTTTGGTTTTTTTTTTTGCCTACAAGGCCAGCACAGGTAGGTGGTTTTAAAGATAGTGATAGAATCCAATTCAAATGTTATTAATTACTATTATATATATTAACATTATATTATTTCCTGTTGCTGAAATCTGTTATTTCTACCTTGAGCACAGTGGGTATAGCCAAGGGTTCTGTTTGTATGCTGTTAAGTTGCTCTGCCTCTAATACATTAAATGTATGCAGGCCATCATTATAGACAACTCCTAATTGACATGAAGAAGGCTAATGAAAATTGGTAGTCCTTAGAAACTTTTTAGAAAAAACTGTATTGACTGTGGAAGCTTCTGGGCCAAACCCTGAATTTTTCCTCATTCTCCAAATTACTGAGCAAATTGATAAAAAGTTTCTAGGCAAAATTTTGGTCTTCCCCCTGACCAATATTTATCTGGTATAATTTGTAGAAGACTTCAAGCATCAGGTTTGGTAAATAAGATGTATTCTTGCTCTTCCTTATTTTCACTAGTATTTCTCAAGAATGGACTGTCCTGATATTATCCAGACTGAAAATTCTTGCTTCAGGAATGGAAGGGATTTGAAAGAGTACAGAGATATTTAAGGAAAGGACCAAAGAAAAGCCTAAAGAGATACAACTGAGATAGCAGCAGACTTTGGCTATGAATCCTTCTCCAAGGTAGTGGTACAAATGCTCTGGAAAGAGATTACTGGTTCTGGTTATTTTGTGTGTGGTGGACATAAAGTAGTTGTTGGATAAACAAAAATACTTATCAGTATTAGCATTAAGGAAGCCTGATTTTTATAGGCAATTGTGCCTCTGCTTAGACTACAAGCTATAATCGAAGTTGGTATAATACAGTGTTACCATAGAATGGTTTGTGTTGGAAGGGACCTTTAAAGGCCATCCAGTCCAACGCTGCTGCAGTGAGCAGGGACATCTTCAACCAGACCAGGTTACTCAGAACCTGTCCACTCTGACCTCAAATGTTTCCAGGGATGGGACATCTCCCACCACTCTGGGCAACCTGTGTCAGCATTTCAGTACCCTCATTGTGTAAAAATTAATCCCTGTATCTAGTCTGAATCTACCTTTTAGCTTAAAACCATTACCCCATGTACTATCTCTACAGACCCTACTAAAAATCTGTTCCCATCCTTCATGTAAGCCCCCTACAAATACTAAAAGGCCACAACAGAGTTTCCCTGTGACCACTTGTTGAGCTTGTTCAGGTCCCTCTGAGTGCAGCCCATCAGCACCCCTCTGCTTGGTGTCATCACAAATGTGCTGGGGGTGCACTGGATCCTCCTGTCACTGATGAAGTTAAACAGTGCTAGTCCCAGTGCAGCCCCCTGAGGGACACCACTGCAGCATGCTGTATGTGCTGCAGCATACACAGCCTGACTGAACCCTGTGTGAGTATGTGCAGTTTAGGGACTAGAGAGCTGCTGAAAATCTTGGGCATTTTTGATTTTTACTTGTGTGACAAACTGGCTGTTCAAGCCCAGCAGTGGGAGTGAATTCTTTGATCTTGGCACAGGTGTTTTTGGGCACTGCTACTCCTAAGAATGTGTCCATGCTATTACCAACTCTTGATTTGTTCCCACCCAAAACGGCTTTTGTTTCACTGAAATGAGCATAATAAAAAAGGCAGAAATGTGACCTCAAGACTCTAGATACAGACTTGAATGATTAGTCACTGTCTCCATCTTTTTATTAAATTTTTCTGAGGCTCTCCGTCCCCCCCCACCCCCCCTGATTTTCTGGTTAAAATCCATACAAATGAAATACAGGCACAGTCAGTAAATAGTAATGAAAAGGTAAATTCATTTTGCAAAGGAGCCAGTGCATGTGAGACATCATCTGGAATGATGATGATTTTTTTTTTTGCACAGGTCACAAAGCTATTACAGTCTTTTAAAATTAATATCTGGCTTTTAGGCTCTATGATGGTTTGTGTGACCTCTTCTTACCCTTTGACTAATAAGAAAAACTATGTTGTTTTAAAATAAAAGACAGACATAAGATATGATAATTGTATGGATAAGGCTCATACTTCTGTTAAAAAGCATGGAATGGGAAAGTGCTTGGCTCTGTTTTCCAAGCTGTGACCACCTTTGGGGCAGGGAGGTATGCATTTATATCTGAGCTTCAGCAGAGCTGCCCTGCAGCTTGGGGAGGAGGCAGAGAAAATCTCCTTGCCAGCTTCTTCTGTAGGCCAGGCATGGCACAGGGATGGAAACTCGGCTAGAGGTGGCCAGATTGCTGTTTGCACATCTGTGGTGGGAAGGGCTGCCTGCCCTGGACCTGGCCTCACTGAGTTCCAGGCTGTTTCCAGCATTCCCATCAGTGGCAGTGACTGTGCTATGGTAGTGTACAATTCAAAGGCTGGACTGTCTCCAATTTTTTTCTCGCACACCAGATGATGTTCTGTGCACACATGTTCTTGGAGACCTAATTTGTAGGGATTTTGATTTCAGAGAGAGCCTCAGGGATTGATAACCCTTAATGTCTGTGAATTCCTCTGTCGTACGATGGCTTAACACTGTTCCACCAGTGTAACTTGGTTCATTTTACTGGAGTCATGCCAATTCTTAAGGAATCATGGAATTACAGAATGCTTTTGGGTTGGAAGCAACCTTAAAGATCATTGAGTTTCAACCCCCTGCCGTGGGCATCTTCCAGTAGTCCAGGTTGCTCAAAGCCTCATCCGACCTGGTCTTGAGTACTTCCAGGAAAAGGGTATCCATCCAGGATGAGGAATGGATCTCGGGAGTGAGGTTTTTAGCTCTACCTTGAATACATGTCCTATCTCAATACTTTAGCTTTTAATTCCAGAGATGTCTCATGTAAAAGCAAGTTGTATGGAAGCCCAAAGGAAATTTGCTTTGGATCTCTGAGGCCCTCACCTTAATCCAGCCACACGGCAGGAAAGAAATTTCCATGTCAAGCAGCCCCATCTCTCAGCTGATGACTGCATGAAGGTTTATTGGGTTTTGTAGCTTGGTTTTTTGTTGGTTTAGGTAGTGGACTTTTTTTGACCCAGTGCTGAGCTAGTATGGGTGTGGGGGACTTGTGCCTCTTATAGTGAAGTCTTCCTTGATTTTCTTGGAGTTTTAAGTAAAGGGCTTCTTGGCAGAGCACTGCTACCCTCAGTTCAGGGCCCTGTGTTGGTGTCAGGCTAGGCATGCCAAAACTTTGTGCCTGTGAAGTGACTTGTTGGCATGAGTCAGAGCTTTACTGGGCAGCAGAGTGGGTTTTTGTGTGTGCTTTTCTCATCAGGACTTTCCACTTTTGTGTTTGTAATTTGTTTGTTGTAACCTAGTTTTTATTTTGTTTTTTTAATGTTCTCTGGCTGCACAGTTTCACACGGGACGTTTGAGAAAGTTCTGTCACTGAAGGGTGATGTCTGTCTGTATTTTCAGCTTTGATTGTCTCATATTGCATACCTGTGGGCTCTATCTTTTTACCTCCATTCCCGTACAGTAGCAAGTCACTGTCTCCTGCAGTTAGTTGCGAAGAAGAAGGATGAGGTTTGTCCTGTGTTCTCACTTCATCCTGGGATAATGGATTAGTCCAGATGCTTGACAGCATTGCATAAAGTAAGCGTGATAGAGTGTAAGCCCATGTGGGGACAGCTCTGGCACAAAACAACCCTTGCATGGCATACTCTGATTTTCTTCCTTATGCTTCATCTTGTGCAACGGTTCCACTTAATTATTGTACTGGGGAAGTCAGCTGCCTGGGCAGGGATTAATCCTTTCCAACAATTGCAATCAAACTTCCACTTGTGCACTCGACTCCTAAGGCTGGGTTCGTGCTCAGGGAAAGGGATGGGAATTCAGAAGCATGAGCTCTTGAGAGCAGCAGAAATTTCTTCCTTGTCCTGTTCAACAATAGTGACACTACTTAGTGGGGAGGGAGGGCAACAGTGTTGCTTAGGAGGTCATCAATCCTCAAGTTTGCCATATGGAGAAACCAGTGACCAACTGAAGTCCCAAGGACACCTCTTTGTTTAGCTGGGCTGGTCTAGGGTAAAAGTTAAATGTATTTTCTGAGGTTTTGGGGAGGAGTTGGGGGGGAATGGAGGGTATTTAGGCTTTTAGGGTTGTTAAGTGGCTGGTGGATATTAATGAAATGCTTTTTGGGTTGCCTAAAAAAACGTGTCTTAATCTTTAGGTGCCAAAAGACCTTTGAAAATTGTCCTTGATATCTTGAGAAAGGTAATGCCCAAATGTAAATCTTCAATCTTAAGAAGTTCAGAAGCCGCACAGGCTTGGACTGCCTCTGTGAAACTAGAGATAACACAGGAATTAAAAAGAAGACATGACTGTGAAGAGAGTGCAGTTATGGCTTTTGGAATAACTTGCTGTTCAGGAAATGTAGTGCTGAAGGCTAAGTTTGTACTCATCTCTGTATGTTTTGGAGCTGTGCAGTGTGGTTTTATGACCATCTCAACATGCACCAAAGGGGCAAAATCTTTGCTTGTGTTCAAGCTTGATAAGTTGTCCTTGCAATTTTGAATGTGTTCTGATCAGGATTCAGCTCTGCTCCCAGTCAGTGCAGGGCTTACTGTGTTTCCAAGGAGTTCCAAATAAACCCTGAGGATGGCAGGAGTGTTTGTGTGGCATCCCTGCTCCTCCCTTGAAATCTCACTTGTTTATCTCCTCAAGAAAACTCTGGGGAGTTGATCCTCAGGGCTATCTCAAGTCTAGGACTTCCATTTTCCGTAGCCATGCTGACTTCTGGTCCTTAAGTTACTTGAACAGGATGTTTGCTGCTGTGTGTGCAGAGGCTTCTGAAGCACACTGAGAGGGCTGCAGGGTTTGGCAAAAGGGCTGAGACTTAACTTCCACCCAGAGTGGCATCACTGTCATGTTGTTAGTAGTGTAAAGATTAAGGTTAGATATATGTGTGTGCTCACTTGAAACAACTAACCAGCCAGTTTTTTTGGGTTTGTTGCTATCCTTGGGATTTTCTATCATTAAGGTGGACTTCTTCTTGTCTGCTGTTATGTTCTGGCTGTGGAACTTCTTTTTCTGTAGGCTTAAAAAAAAGAGAGAGATCAGTAACAGATAAAGAATCAGGTTGCTTCTATATGTCATTGTGGTCCTTTAAGAAGATGGACTCTGCAGGGAGAAAAGTGAGCCATTAAGAAGATTGCTGTTTAAATTGGTTGTGACCCAGAGAGAAAGCAGAAGAAATACATCCCAGGATGCCACAGGAGAAGTGCTGTCTCAAGAACGCCCTTGATAGCCCTGAAATTTTTTTGTGGAAATGTGATGACAATTCCAGGAGACCTCTTTACAGCTTAGAGAATTCCCTTACCGCAATGTCTCAAACAGCGCTCTGTGCATTTTTGTGTGCATCCTGAAATAAAAGTGGATATTTCACACTGTTCTCTTAACAGGAAGGTAATATAAACTCCTAAGGATACTGTTTCAAGGAGATTATTAGGCTATTGAACATCATGTTACTTTGCACAAGGATTTGCTCATGGTTTTCAAAACTGTCTAAAGAGGATGCTTGTGAAGTAACGAACAATTCTGTTTCCCTATCTTTTTGCTTTAAATGTTTTAGTTCTAATGCTTTCAGTTCCTGAAGTTAGAGATGTACAGTATTTAAATAGGAAGATTTATTTTTTTTAATGGCAAAAATGCTAATGCTTGGATTTAGCTTAGAAATCACTGTTAACTAATATGCAAAGAGAGTGAGGGTCAACACTGTTTTGGAGCAGCTGGACCCCCAGATTTGGCTTCTCACATGTCTTAGTTATGTGTGTCAAGATTTAAAAATGGTTTGTCTTCCTTACTCTAAGTACAGCATAACTATTTTCCTTTTAAAGGTGTTTCAAGAAAAACTCCTTAGCTATAATATGACTAACATAAAAATAACAACAAGAGAAAGAACAGACACAAACTCAAAGCCCCCAAACACACACAGCCTGAAAGCCTGGGCTACACTGATGTCAAGGTTTCAACTCCAGAGACAAAACTAGAGGCACCCTGATCTTGTAAAAGTTGCATATTTAATTTTAAATCTTTCTGTAGTTGCTGTTACACAGTTTCCCCCAAGTCTTGGCAGCACTGACAAGTGTGGCAGTAAAGTAAGTATTACATCATAATTTTTAGGTAGCCAATGCAAAGATGAAGCTGTCTGTCAAAGTTGGCTCTAAGGCCAAGGGTGGAGTCTCACTGTATGGGCAGAAAGTCACTGTGAGAAGGCTTTTGGCCAAAAATGTCCTTGGGCTGTAGCCAGCAATTTGGGAAGCTCAGACCCTTCAGGTGGCTCCTTGTAAGGAATAATCTTGTCTGTTGTGAGCAAATGATGGGGAAATTGGTCAGGATGAACAGGACTCAAGAAGGCCAGATTTTTGTGGGCGCATGAGAGTGCGTGAAATTGTGTCTCATGGTCTGGCAGGCAATTGCCCACTGCCTGAGTGCTGCAAGGATGTGTGTACAGTCCCTATCAGCACTGTGCCAGTGTGCCTGGGATGACACTGGTAAGAACAAGAGGTTAAAGCAGTTTGTGGTACAGAAGCCTCTTGTCTCCAGACAGATATGGGCCACACACTGCAGGCCTGAAAATTGTGGCAAACTTTTCCTTCATGATTTGAATTTTCACAGGCAAGAATCCAAAGCTTCCTGAAATGCTGTGGTTTTGGTTTGGTGGGGGAAAAGCAAGCTCAATTGGAGTGGTGGGTGGGTGTATTCTACTGCCTTATGCTGGTAGCCAGAATTCTGTTCTGGAGACTCGGAGCTCTCAGTTGTCATTTGAGAAGGTGGGATGTTTAATTGATGTAGCTGGCACTTGAATGAAATCCTTCCTTGCAATATCATTGTTATTAATATTGTAATTATATCATTATTATATGCTTCTTAAAGTGCCTTTTCCTCTTGATGTAAGATGATGAAAGGTAGGTAGGCTCTCTGTCTTCTGCAACTTTGTGTGCACCGTTGTTTGTAAATAATACTTTCTGAGACAGGGCTTTCTGCACCTGAAATTCCAGGGCAGAAGGCTGATGGAGAGCTGCTGTTCGGCACACTTGGTCTCTGCTGCGTTTGCATCCCCTTGCAAACGAGCTGTGAGGAGCTGGTGTATCACAGCACAGGCAGCTAGGTGCCAGCACCAGCTCACATTTGGTTTGCCTGACGCGTGTCCTCGCCGGCAGTGCCCAAAGCAAGAGCAGCTCGGCTCCGCGGGGCACTATTTGCATACTCTAACGAGATGGGCTATAATTGGCCTTCATTGATTTTGTTTTCATTGAGCTAAAATAGAGTCAGAGCTTCTTAGGCAAGAAGAGCTGATTGATTTGTGGTAGGATTCAGGATTATTCAGTTGAAGGAATAATTAATTATGTTCTTATTTGGTAATTGTCAGGGTCCAAGTTTACTCTTACCTTTCAAGTAGACACTGCTAAATTTGCTCTCTAGACTGTCTCTCTCCTTTTAAAAGCTGGGATAAGGTGCCAACATGCAGAAGACAGTTCACAGGAAACACTCAAGTCGTTTCCTTCTCTATCCTTTCATTACCACTTCTTTTTGTCCCTGCACTATCTCCCTGCTTATCCATATGCATGACATCCTTCTTTCCGGGTCTTAATTGATCAGCTCTATTCTCTGGCAATTTTCTTTTAAACATTTCCAAGAAAACACTTTTTTAACTGAAAGTTGGAAAACAAAGGAAAAATAATTGCTTACTTGAGAAAACTATGGTGGTAACCTGCTGTTAAGACTTTTATGATTTTTTTTTTTTTTTATTTTCACTCAAGCTGTTGCCCAAAAGAAATGTTTTCATGTGTTGAAGAAATACACCTGCAAAGCTCAGGAGCTGGGGGGTGTTGACTGTGTGCTGTTAAACACTCATAAACTTGAAACACTGGAGATGTGTGTGAGTGATGGTCTTGCTGAAAGTGGAAACTTGTCCTTCCTTGTGCTTTTCTCAGGAAGTATCCATTTAATTAAACATTAGCACTGTGTGAGCAGACAGTGCTGTACAGCAGATTTTATGAGCTATTTCTGTAGAGTTGAAAGCAAGGTTATAATGGCCACATATAGCAAGGTTAGCATTGGCACACATGGAACAAAGATGATGTTTAGTGAATTTTCTCCTTGTGCTTGCAGCATAACATGGTGGTAACCTTTGCTAGTGCTTTTTAAGTGGTGGATCTTATTACAAATATAATGTTAAATACTAATGAATTGAGTCCGGGTGGTTTCTGTGCTGCTGCCAGGAATGCAGTGCTCAGTAAATACCTTGCACCAAGCAAGTAAATGACAAAGGAACTCCCTGGGCAAACAACAACCAAATGCAAGGGATCATTCTTTGTAACAAATTAGTTCTTAAACAGAAGGGTCTTCCACCAGCTTCACCGGATGAAAACTCCTGGCTCAATGAGGGCACTGAAGTGGACACGATTGCCATTAGTAAGTAGGACACAACCCCTGAGCGGCCTCAAGTCCTCTGCGGTATGTGAGTTGTAGGGGTGGGAAAACCAGAAGAGAAAATTACTGAAGAAGTAATAGGGGGAGAGGTTGTTGGCCCCAAGTAAAGGGACAAGGCAGCAGCTTTGGCCTTTCCTGGGCAGGTGAAGCCAAACGGTGCAGGCTGGCTCCTGGCCACTCACTGCCCACTATACTGGGAGAGAAGCAGCACCACCACAACTATTTTTTCTGAAGCACACACGTGGACAGTACTGTTGTTCAGATGGAGAAGCTTCCTCTAGACCCTTAGTTTGGAGATGTTCAGAGGAATGACGTTGGCTCTGAGGATGCTGCCTCTGCATGAGAGTTGGTGGAAATGCTATGGAAACTGCCATGGAAGACCTGCAAAGTTCCTTTACTAATGTGCTTTGCAGGAAAGAATTAAATGTGGAAGAAACTTAGCAAAAATGCTGTGTGAGAACTCAGCTGTGTTAAGATTTTTCTTTTCTTCCCCCTTAATTTCCAAGGAAAAGCAGGAGAAACAATGCAGAAAAATCTTCCCAGTCATCAGGTTCCTAAAAAAAAAAAAAAGAGAGCGACAGGAAGAAAGTAGATTCTGAAGTTTTGTTGCTGTTGTTCTTCATTTTGGAAGAAAGGTTTTGTTTGTTTTGATTTTGAGATCTCTTATTTAGAAAAGCTGGAGCAGATTTCTTTGGAAAATATCATTCCTACTCTTTTACAATTCCCAGGTGTGAGTAAACTTCTTTAGTCCTACTGCATGGAAGGGGCTCTCACAGGGTGGGACAACTGGAGGCAAGCTTCTTTAAGCTGATGTCTGAATGGATTTTGAATGCCATTCTCCATCTGAAGAGTTTCCCAAACTGGCAAAGTCACAGATACATAGGATCTGGGACACTCAGTAGCTTTATAAGCTACTGTATCCTGCTGTGCTGAGCAGCAATCTCTGGATACAGTAAACCCTGTTTCCAAGCCCTATGGTCTCTGTAGATCTCTGAGATTAAAACCTCTTATTTCCTTGCTTGCTATCTCACTTTTTGATTAAATCAGCTTTTGCCATTCAGTAATTACACATACCTAGCCCCAGTGTCTGCCTTGCCCTGGCATGAAGGGTCCCAGACCTGCTGTTTTTTGGCCTGCGCAGCAACTTTCATGTTAGAAACTGTGCTTTGACTGGGAAACGAGGTTCTGTGGGAGGCCATGGAGGTTGGAGACTGGAAGAAAGGAGGTTTAGGTGGCAAAACAAAGCAGGAGAAACAGTGTGTGATCTTAGGGTGGTGAATCAGTGTCTGCACAGCCCAGCATGTTCCTTTGACTTGGACACTCCCATTACATCATCTAAGTTGTTCTCTAAATAATGCTTTATATTACTCTGGATGGTCCTGTTTTGAGAGCTTATAAGGTCACAGGCTTCACCCTTTCCATAGAGTTGCTTTTCCTCTTCCCTTTGCTGCTGCCCTCTTTTAAGGAACAGAGACACATTGAATGACCCTTTTTTCCCTCCCTGTAGAATCTTCCTTGGTGAAGTTGAGATGCTTCATCGTAAAATACCTATTTGCTAAAAAAGTGAGTGGGTGCACCGTAGCACAAGACAGTTAGCACCACTTTGTGTCTGAGTGCTTTCCAGTGAGGAATTAACTCACACATGTGCCTCCTGGGATTTCTGTGATTTGTGCTGCCATCTTGCTATTTGTCCTGTGTCAGAGTTCACTGATATTTCAGAGCAGGGAAGGCAGGAGCTGGGATATTTCACACATGCTCTTTCCAGGCTTTCATTTCCTAGGAGCCTGAAGGCTCCTGCCTCAGTCAGTTTACTGAAGGCAGCTTTCTCCACTGCATATGCATCTCTTGGATTGAATTCTTGTGTATTTTTGCCTTGGGACAGAGGTAACATTTAGTGCAGACCAGGGCGTTTGTAAATGTGTCCTGGTTTTGCCATGGTTGTGAAATGAACCTGAATTCCAAGTGCTCATTACAAACTTTCCCTTTGCTTTCACTGAAAGCACTGATTAAACATGTGTTTACAGGCCTTCTAAACTTCATGTATTTAAGGTGGACCAGAGCTTGAAAGATTTGTCATTTCTACTAGACTGATTGCTTTGGAAATTGAAGAATTTTCTATGCTGATATGCTCTGTGTAATGAATGATCAGCTCAAAAGAAGATGAGTGCCTTGGGGGTTGTAAGGAATATTGGACTGCCTACCCTGGAGCTTCAGCTATTGCATTGTAAAGATAATGAATGATTAATTGATCTCATACTTTGTACTTAACTTAATTGGTAGCACTGCTTTGGATGCACTGGCTGCTCTAGCGATTTAGGGGATATACCCATTCTGAGTCAAAAATTAAAAAAAAAACAGTTAAGGGGCATAGGACAAGGAGTAGAAAGTGCCACCTCACTGGCCCAAATAATTGTTGTGGGCAAAATAGGAGTAAGGGGTAGGGCTGGGAAAAGGGGACTACATCAGGAATACTCCCAGCTGGAAAAACATGGAAACATCCCCTGTCCTGAGAGAAGAGCTTGCAGTGCATCCTTCTCCCTTACTGGCTGAGACCTCTTGGTTTTTTTTCCTCTTTTCAGGAAAATGCAGAACTATGTTAAATGTCTGAAGTTTCCCTCTCACATAATGTATCTGTGCCAGTCAAGAATGATGCTGAACCTGGTGTCTCTTTTGGGTATCTGCTCCTTTACAAGTGAATTTGTTACAGTGAGCTGCACCTACAAGGGCTTTTTACTGCTGTTGTGTTATTTCCTCTTCCTGGCATTCCTGCTCAGGTGTTCTGTGTCCTTGGTGGATTATTGAGCCCTGTGCTCCTGTGTTTCCAGGGGTGAATTACAGAAATAAGTGGCTATGAAAAGAGGCAGACGGCCACAGTAAGTCCATGTTAGACATGAAGTTAGTTCCTGGTATTGTTGCCTTTGTCTTTGTAGCCAGTAAATCCCTACTTTCAGCCCCTGTTTGTGTGGATATGTAAAATAACTTGCCAGGTCTGAAGGGAGCGCTGGCAGCTGTGCAGGTCTAATCTTGTGTGCAACAAGGGAGAGTCACAATCACATTTTGTCTAACAGTCTGCCAGAAACCATCACACATTCATTTCACAAAGTGGAAGGAAAAAGCTCTGCAATCCCTTACGTAAACCAGGGAACAAGCTGTAGAGCTGCATTGTCTTCCTTCCTTCCTGATGGAAGGAGAAAGGGACTTGTAATGACTTGCATCAGAATAAGATGCTGGAATAGATATTTTATGGGTTGTTCACCCATCATCATGCCAGGTGAAACTTCATCTTGATGGAGATGGTAGTATCGATGGTTCGAATTGTTTCTCTTATGGGAATTTCTCACTAGTTTGGAAAAAAGCTGAAGTAAAGCTAGTGAAATTGCACTCGAAAATGAATGAACATTACGTTGTGGATAAATGGTTTGATGGGTGGAGAATGAACTTGCTGATACTTCTGCAGTAATATTTGTGACCAGGGTACTGATGTGGGCAAAAACCCCTGAAGCTAAGAAGTACAGCTTTAAGCCAGATTTTGAAAAGGACAGACATCTGTCCTTACTGGCCCAGAGATGTGAAAGCCTGTCAGTGGAAAAATAAGTCAGTTTTCTAATGTGCTGTTTCTGCTACTGCAACTTAGAAATAATTGCCAATCTAAGAGTGGAAACAGACACAAATGAGTATGTTATGGTGTGAGCAAGTGGAGGTTATGTTAATCTTGGTATGAAGAGTCCATGTATGTTAATAATGATCAAATTAAATTGCTCATTAATAATCATCAAAAGTGATATTGATCTCTACAGGATTTCCCACTCAGATGCTCCAAAACGTTTTATGAATCTTTGAAAATCACAGCAAGACAAGGCGAGAAATTTTGTGTAGAATAGGCAGAAGTGGTGGTGGAGAAATGAAATCTGGGATCATAATGATTCCAAAAATTTTAGTGAACAAAGCTGAGTTGTCCTGAGAAGAACTAAGATTTCTTGGTCTGATATGTGAAGCTACCTGTTCAATGGCACTGCTATAAAGTGGCTCTGCTCTGGGTTACCTGCAGTGGGAGAACTGCAGCAAAACTTAGGAGTTCTGTACATTGCTTGTGCTGCTGAGGAGCAACTTCCTCTTTATACTGACTCTGCCCTGTGACATGATCTCAGAAGATAGCAAATATTGTATATTTCATAGCAATAATGTGTGAAAAATCTTTTAGGTTGGTTTTCTAATTTTTTTCTACTTCAATTAACTTTTTAAACTGCATGTCTTGTCTCATAAAATGATGAACGCTTTCCAATTTATTGAAACAGTGGTTCTATAAAAGGACAATATGCTTGAGCAACTCTTTGTACTGATACATCATCATCAACCTTAGTAATGAGTGGGAGAGAGAGATAGGGCTGGTTTTGGCTCCATTGAAAACATTTGTAGATGTTATCTGGAACAGATTTTATTAAAATTGCAGCAAACTTTATACAGCCTTATATACGCTTCATTAAGGGAACATTACCTTACAATTATGATTAATTAGATTAAACTTATGAAAGTGTGTTATTTGTTCAAATCAAAAGGGTGGCAGGGAAGAATGATGGATGATGAAAGAGTGTGATAAATGAAGAAAGCAGCTGAACTAAATTGAATGTGTATTCATCCGTTTTCACTTCATAACTAATGATAAATTGAGCATGTCACATTTAACAATACATGTCTGAGCTTAAGCACAGTCCCAGTTCCTGTAGTCTAATGTCTTTTGTCAGGTAGCTGCATTCAGGGGACGTGATATTTTGTTTGGAGAAATCTATGCAGTTCATTATCTATCTGTACCTGCAGCTAAAATCACGAATGAAGGCTCCTGCTCTCCCCTGAAATGAAATCACGGAAGTCTCAATTAGGATAGAGTTGTCTAGGAGGCAGAATCTGACTGTGAAGTGTTAATTTGACTCAAAAAGCAAGTGATGTATTGAAAATTGTGTGTTGTTGACAAGAATACATTTTGGGATAATTACGAACTTGAACAAGCCCGTGAGGTCAGAGTCTAACTCACAGCTCAGTCACTTGTTGTGCAGCCACGTGAGAAAGATGCCATTCAGCACCAGCTGAAATGCCTGAATTTGTCCTGAAAGGCTCAGGGAGTTTGTATGGGCAATGACTGGCTGCCTTGGGATGGTTTTGCAGGCTTCTTAATTTGTACCACTTTTTCTGATGGCCACCTTAGAAAGCAGCCTTTCCAATGGCAATCAGCAGTTCTGGTTGTATCCTTGCTTGTAAGAGACATGCAGCAGGATGACAGTAACAGGTGCATTCTGGGGGGAGGATCCTAATTTTGTCATCATCAAAACCAAAGAGGAAAATGCTTTGTCTTGGGATCACTGAAATTTTTGGTCAACATTTTGTACCAAAAATGTTGTTTTAGCTGACTTCATTGTTCTGTTCCTGGTCCAAAACTACTCACACATGTTAGGCCTAACTGAGAAATGATGGATTGAGTGCTGAACTACACCACGGATGAATTTTGAGCATGAGATGTTTAGCATTTCTAGGAGTAGTTCAGCTATTATACCACAGATCCTTGTGTGCTGTAGACCACAGACTGAGAAAAGGTTGTTGTACAGCTTTAAGGAGTAACAGAAAACAACAGCAGGAGAGCTGAATACATGCAATAATATTTGTGGTCCTCCAAAACTGAAATGAAAGAAAGTAATGCATCTCTTAAGAAACAGATAATGAATAAAACTGGGTAGCTAAGCATTCAATGTCACATACAGGGGTAGGGAGTAGAGAAGGGACAGTCTCTTGCAGTTCTCAGGTTGTTTTAGTTGCTTTAGAGCAGGATCAGAGACCTCTTTTGCTCCCTGTGCTGTTCCTTAAATGTTCCTTGCCCCTTTGTTGCAATCAAGTCTCTTGACATGGCAACTGCACTCCCTGTCCCTTGCAAGGAGCACTCTGTGGAGTTTCAATGATAGTTATATTTTTGAGCTTCTAAGTCAGGAGTGAACCAAACTTTGTTCTTGTACAGTGATGCCTGTAAGCCTGGATATTAAGCAAGTTCTGGACAATTACAGTAATTTAAGATAGTTAGTGATATTTAACTTTGCCAGCCTCTGTAAATTTAGCGACAGGAGGAAAGGAGTTACTGTGTGTAGAAGTTAAGAAAAAAAAAGACTATTAAATAAAGGGAAGAAAACGACAATGTTTAACTTTTCAACCAGTTTTGATAATGACATTGTTTCCCCTAGACCAGTATCAGTGTTCTGAGTGCCTGTAGCATTGTTCAGTCCTGGCCTCATGTGGCTGAATGCTTTGGGCTTATGTGCCATACATCGCACCTGGATGGGATGGATGTGAGGGAACTTCTGTGAAGTTGTCTCTGCTTTTTCTTTATCTGTTCCTCAGGAATGCTGTAAAATGTTTTAGTCTTTTTGACTGAGTGTAATAGAGAATTTCTTGGTGTGTAAAGAAGTAATTTATTTACACCTGTAAGCACCACCCATAAAACCAGAACCTGACTTCACTGAACTATTGAAATCTTATCCTTGGGGAAGGCTGTGATAGCATAGCACTGGCTCTAGCAGTGAGATTTTTAGGAATAGGATTCTGTCTAAGAGATGGAATTTGTAGCGAAATTCATTCTGCAGTTCAGTTGTGCAGTCAGTGGCAAGAAAAGTTTAAGAAATGTAATGGCAATCCTGTGAAAATGAACAGTATTTTTGTCCCTCACACCATGAAACTGCTTTGGTGGGGTGTTTCTTTATGTAGCAGGCACACACAAAGAGATAACTTTGTTCTTAGTTATTAATAATGGCTGTTACTAGTAATGCTTCTCAAACAAGAGTTTATAGGTGCCACAGATATTTCTGACTCTGATCTGATAGACTGAGGTGGATTTTTTTGAGAAATGGTTTGTGCTGTGAAGATATTTAAGACCCTGGGACCTGGAGGTGAGTGGACCTTGTGGACTGTGTTAGCAAGCTTCAGATTGCTAAAATATCTCAATACCTGATTTTTATAGTGGGACTAAATTTGAGTGAGAAAGGAGGGTGTGAGGTGCTGGACTTCTCTTTGGAATATTCCCCCAAGCTCTTTGGGAAGAGAGCAATGCATTTAATTCATCTCTGCATTGCCACCCATGCAAGCCCCTTCCCTGTGAGCTCTGCTTAAGCATCTGCATTCTTTTGTAGAAAACAGAGTAGACTGAGGAAGGTGAGAAGGACTCCTCTGGAGAAAATGTTGCAGATGGTTCATCTCCTTTGAGGAGATCACTTTCCATATGCCCCCCTTTTGGATAGCCCCGTTGGAGTCTTCTTGAAAGGAGATGGCTCTGAGGACTTTCTGAACTTCAGATTCCTGCAAGGCTTTGCAATGTGAGCTCCTATAAAATAGAGGTACTGGAAGTGACTCCCTTCTTTATCTCAAAAAAGGTATTTAGGCCACCCTTCCCCCATGGCTGGGCAGAAGGCTCAGAGGAGACAGGGGTGTAGGAATCATTAAAGTGAAATGTGAGTCATGTTCATTAAAGGCAAGCTAGCAGAATGTCTTATATTAGTGGCTGCGTAATGATTAGAGCTTCCTGTAATAATGATGATGGCGATTCTACTATATGAATTGAACATTCATTCTAAGTTAATTCACATCCTTTTAACTAATAAGTTATTTAAGGGAAAAAAAAAAGAGCCCTTTTTAGCTCATAATTTGAATAGACTGATCAGAAGAATGCTGAAATAGCAACTCTTCCTCTGTGCTGAGGAGATTCAAACACTAATCTTTATCTCAGTTTTGTAGTTGTATTTATTTATTCATAATTCATTGCATCCCTGCTAAATGCTAGACTTCCCTCCCACTGGAGATTATCTGTGTCTACACTAGCAATATATTCCTAGTCAAAATGTTGATGAACTTTCTTTTGATGTGAGATTATTTGAAGAGAACTTCACTTTCATTTTTGTTATTCTGAGACATGGCAGGCAGATTAATGATTTACTGTTTGCCTTACAAATATCTCTATTTTTGAGCAAGAAATCACAATTTTAAAATATTTATCATCAGGAAAATTTAAAAAGGGGAAAGAATGATTTCTTTTCCGTTGGGCATAAAAAATCAGGATAGCAAGGTGAAAAGGAGGGCAAAAGGTTTAATTTAAATATTGAAGAAAAACTGACAGTGGCAGCCATGACTTTGCAGTAGTCTCCTGACAGAGAGGAAAACCTGTGGTTAAAGCTGTTTAAAGACAGCCTGGAGGATCAAAAAAGCATATAAAGCCCCATCATAGTGGAAGATGGATGCAAGAAGATAATTGGTCTTTTGTACTTTGGTCAATCTGAGGATCTGGACCCCCTACCAACTTGAGGACTTTAGTAGTTGTGTTCCACCGATGTCAACTTCTTCATGTCTGCAAATTCACCAAAACAATTTGATGTTTTTGAGTTAATAAGCTGTGTTTTCTCATTGTTTTATTCAATACTTTTGCCTTGCAGTCAGAACAGGAATGTCCAAGACAAGTTTTGGCATAGTTAGGTATGAAGACTGTACAAAATGCCCCAGTGTTTTAGTTGTGAGTCCTGCTTGGAAGTAACAATTGAGTTCTTGCTGTGATTTCCCTCCCGATCAAAGGATTACATTTCTTAAACTACTTCTTCTATTGCCATACATTTTGAGATTAAACTAGTCAGAATTTCAGCTCTGTACACTAGAAAAACTTGAAGGAATTCCTCATTGTGTAAACTGAGAGGTTCGAAGGTAAATTCAGCCTTGTATAATTTGGATGAGCCTGGAAGATTCACTCTGATGCCTTTGTACATTCAAATTTTTTCAGCTTGGTTCCAGAACTTAATAGCCTCTACAGCTTATCTTGTGCAGAACTGCAAACATGTACGTTTGCAACAACTTGTCACAATTTACTCTGCAGGTTGTGCTCTTGTTGCTGATACACATCTGCAAAGGCCTCAGGGTTATCTTTTGTTTGAGTCATTGCAGGTATCTGCTTCTTTGTAAACAATTTTCAATGAACATTCAGTTATTTGAGAGGTATTAGTTTGGAGAATGTCTCCTTTTGGATGCTGTAACAGATTTTGGAGGAGACCAGCTGTGACAGGGAGTCTGGCTGCTGCTGGGTCTGCCTGGGAGAGCTTGGCAGTGGAGGGAGCTGTCCAGCTGTGTTTTCTGTATGAATCTTGCAGAGGTGACTTACTGTTTCTTTAGATTTTCTTCAGATGAGAGCTTTCCTGGTTTCTGCTCCAGGACTACACAGAAATCCTACTGCAGTCAAAGATGCTCTGGAATAGCAGTACCGGAGTCCACCCCAGATAAAGCTTAGATGATCTTTTGATAAAATAGGAAGTCCTAACTACTTTAGGTAAACTAGGCTGAAACACCAGCACTTTACATCTGATACTGCAGATGACATTCTCACTTCAGGGTGCAACTAACTTGAAATGATCTCTAAAATATGGCCTTCTCCTTGTCCATATCCCTGAGAAAAAAGTAACTTGAAATTTCTCATAGGTATCACAGAGTCATTTAGGTTGGAAAAGACCTCTAAGGTCGTCAAGTCCAACCTTTGACTGATCACTACCTTGTCAACTGGACCATGGCCCTGAGTGCCACATCCAGTCACTTCTTGAACACCTCCAGGGATGGTGACTCCACCACCTCTCTGGGCAGTCCATTCCAATGTTTAACATCCCTTTCCACAAAGAAATTCCTCCTGATGATCAACCTGAACCTACCCTGGAGCAGATTGAAGTTATGTCCTACTAGTTGCCTAGAAGAAGAGGTTGACCCCCGCCTGGCTGCAACCTCCTTTCAGGAAGTTGTAGAGAGTGATAAGGTCACCCTTGAGCCTCCCTTTCTCCAGGCTGAACACACACACCTCCCTCAGCTGCTCTTCACAGGACTTGTGCTCCAGACCCTTCACCAAAGGTAATAAGCAAACAAATGATGTTTTCTGTAGAGTTTGAAAATACACTGCTAATCCCTGGTAGGTAATCTGGAGACAGAGGCCTTTGAAAAAGAAATATTCTTTTCCATCTTGAAATAACTTTTGTTCAGATGCTTCTCAAAACTGAGTTGTCGTTGGACTCTGCCTCCTATTTAGTTGTCCCTGCATAACATCTAACATACAGAACAATTACTGGTAAGCTGCTAACTTAGATAGTTTCTGAATGTTTCTGATAACCTCAGTGGTTTGCTATATGCTTGGACATGGGTCTGGAAGACATGATATATCATACCAAAGGTTCAGCATGGTTAATAATTTTGACCTGAAATCTGCCAGACTTTTGTGAATCTATTGGTGAGAGTCAAAATTCTGCTGAGTGAACTACAAGGTCTGGCAGCTTGCTGTGCAATTTTACACTTCTTGTTAGGCTTAACTGCTCTGAATTTTAGGCCACATCACCTCCCTCAGAAGAGTTTGTGCTTTCATTGTCTTCACTGCTGACACTTTCCAAGCAGAGTTATATACCGTGATATAAATATTGACAGATGCTGGCTGTTCTAATCCAAAACATATATAAAGTAGAATATGTGGCAAGGCCCACTATACCCTATCGAGTGCTTGCATGTTGCAGTGGAATTCAGCTGGATCTTAGGAAGCGAATCAATAGTCAGGATGATAATGGTCAAAAAGAATCTTCACAGACCATAATTACTGATCTTCTGGCTTCATTTTTTTTGCCAGCAAATATAAGGTTCTGATGAAGTTATAGTTTAATTAACCTCCTCTTAAGAGTATCCAAATTCCCATGCTTTGCAGGAATCAGTCATGCCCTGTCATCTGTCTACAGTGATGCTACCATCGCTCTTGTTTGCTGTAATCTTCCTCTGTTGGCTGAGAAAATTGTATCTGGCTTTAATGTGAAATTCATGAAGATCTCTGCTTTTGAGCAACTGTCAGAAGAGCTTCTTTTCCTTCAACCTGAACATTCATGTATTTACATTATGCTTTATGGGAAAACACTTGGAAAAAAGGGATTTTCTCTTTCTCCTCTTACTTTCCTCCTTTGACTGCCTTTCCCAGTGCTCTCCTTTACTCTCTCCTCCCTTTCATAACCTCATCTATATACCTATTAGCTCTCTCTTTCAATAGCACTGCTCTAGCTTCCACGAAAGTGCTTTTTAATGTAGGAGATGTACTTCAGCCATAACACCAGGGTCACTTTCTGAGTAACATTTTATGGGATTGATTAAACTTTAACACCATAACTGTTGACTTTATAGGCCAAGGAAGAGACACTGAGTGCTAAGCTCTGGATAATTTGTGCTTCACAATTTTTCAAAATCAGATAGAGATAGAGTTTAATGTGTTTGATGAAGCGACCCTTTATTTTTTCTCCAGTGTGTCCTGTTTGAAAAGACCCTCAACATTTAACATAAAATAAAATCTTCACCACTAATGAAGTAAAGTTATAGTAAATAACCATATATATGTAGAAAAAGGTGTTTAGCTCAGTGGGAAGAATATGAGAAAAGATTTAATTTGCTCTTTCCTTGGCTCCAAATGTGAACACCTCATGTTTTTTGTTATTGCTAGAAAGTGAATGAATGGTTGCTCTTGGCTGAGAGTTGATGTTGCAGAAACACATTGTTCCTTCTCACTGCAGGTTCTCTCCTTGCAGTGACTTTGACAGGACAGAAAAAATAGTGGTTTGCTAAATTAACAGAAAACCCTCAGCTCTCCTTAATTTGCTTCTTTCAGTGCACAGAGTTGTTGCTGCTGAGAAATTGCTGGACAGTGGTTCCTCTCAAAGTGGTCCAGGAAGGAAGAGGAGTATGAAGGAGTGCTTGATGAATGAATGTGACTGCAGGTACAGTTCCCAGGTTGGCTACGGTCTCACATGACTTCAAGCAGGCCATCTGTAATCTCCCCATCACCTCACCAGTTAAGTGGCTAACAGAGCACTTATCTGCCAGGGTTTCCCTGTTTTTCTCTGCCTGTGGGCAACTCCTCTGGCTGGAGCTGCCCCTGATTACTGTTCATAGTGAATGGCATGTTTGCCCAGCAAGAGGGAAGAACAGTTGTACTTTCTTGTGGAGCCTGATGAGTTAAATATAATGCATGATTGACTTTGGATGGGAGGACACAGAGGTTCAGTTTTCTCCTGGCTGAGCAACTCAGATACAGATTCCCTGGAGGCCCTGCGACATACCCAGGCTACTGGGATATGCTGCAGCTTATGGGACTGGTGCTTCCCTGCACATTTTCACTCTGACACAGCAAGATAGTGCAGGGATGTTGCATAATGCAGTATTATGAGCACGAGCTTCCACTGGGGTTTCTGGACCTCAGATAATAAATGATAGTTAGGAGCTCATCACGAATCCCTAAAAGTATTTAGCCTGTGTTACGGTGAAACCCAGTTGTTTTCAAGGTGAGAGAGACCTTCCCAGTCAGGGAGGATGGCTTGGTGTGGCCAGGGAGTGCAGTTATGGCCCGGCATCAGCAGATTTCCTGATGAAGTCACAGTAAGACTGCTATTTTAGAAAATCAATAGCATGGTTAATTGTCTTGTCCTAACATTTCTTGGGAAGGGTAATTGTACAGCTTAAAAAAGAGCCAAAATTTAAAAGCCTTGTGGCTTACCATTTCAGTTGAAATGTTTTTAAATTGAAAGCCAAATCATGCCTGTATTGGTAACTTTCAAGAAAGGGCTTACATATTTGAACACCTCTTGAGACTCAAAGGAGTGATGGAGGAGAATTTTTTCTCCTCTGATTGCACAAGACACTTGGCCCACTAGGAAGGCAAATACCCCGAGAGCTGCTGGGAAAAACTGGAGAGCTTGGGGTGGGTTACTGCCAAGGAAGGCCAATCTCTCCATGAGCCCTTCACATGATACTCCTCTCTCTGGGCTATTGCCAGTAGCACTGACCAATATCTGTCTTACTGCCCCTCTTTGGAGGTGGGTGGTAATCAGAAGGGGCAGGGATAGCAGGGAGTTAAGGGCAGCTCTCTAGAGCTCTCAAAGCTGCTAATTGATCAAAAGCACAGTCACACTGTTGAGAAAGATTGGATATTACTAGTGATGTGTAAAAGAAAGAGGCAGCCTCTGGCTCAGTAAATCCCTTACACATCCATTGCTGGAAACTGGGAATAATATTCATGAGAAAAAATGTTTACCCTTGCTCTTACACAGTTTCTTGAGGAGTCTGCCACTTGTAGCTGGCAGACATAGGTCCAGTGCTGAATGGTTCTTGAGTTTGTTCACCTTATAACTAAAATGGTTTGATATAAGCCTTCAGGTAGACCCATAGCACAAAAGAAAAAGGTCGTTTCTTTTTTCTTATGGATAGGCTGAATCCAGGATTGCTCAGATTGCTTGTGGAAACTGAGGGGGCCTTGGCCAGGTGTCTTTTGCTTTCCACACTGATGAGCCAAGCTGTATTTTCTCCTTAAGTCAAACATTTCTAATATGATTTCTCACTAGCTGTTACCTTCTCTCTCTGAATCCATACAGGATTTGTTACTTGCAATTCCCCTTCAGTATTTTCTTTGCTCTTGAGCCTTGTGTCCTTCAGTATGTGCCACTTTAGCTGATCGCTGAAGTCTCAAGAGGGTCTGGCAGGCACTATTGCTGTTTTCCCATCTTGCCAACTGTAATATTTCTTCCAGGCAAAGTCCCTCATAATTCAAGTGAGGTCAGTCAGGACCCAAGAGCTGAACCTGTCCTTTCCAATGAATCAGCAGTGGGATTGAAAGAATTTATGCAAACCATCAAAATTATTTTGTTGGTTCCTGTATTGGGGACAGGTCTCACAGCATTGCAACATTTTTCTGCAGCAAATGGTAAAAAGTGTAGGAACCATTAAAGATCACCCCAGATCACACCCTTTCTTCATCCAAGATGTGGGCCTTGAGTCAGTCCCCCTACTGCCCAGAAAACAAAAGAATGGAGCTAAAACCAGGTGTCTCATGTAGCAATTTATCAGAAACCTGTTTGTTCCTCACTGGAGTCACTCACCACCACTGAGCTGCTGACAGCCCTGCCTCTCACTGGGGGGATTTAGTTTTTCTTTGAGACTGTAATTAATTGCATTCTCAGGCAAAAGCACTAGATGGGGAGTTTGTCTCTCATCGTGGGTTTGGCATTTTTTAGAGACTCTCAGAAAAGAGGAGGCATTTTTCTTAGAGCAAGCTGTACTTTCAGAATTAGGTAATGTAATAAAAGTTCATCTACCTGCTACGGTGTTTTATTGGAATTTGAGCTGTTCCAGACTCAGCAGCATATACTTTGGCACCACTTAACTTTCTGAAGGATTTGAGATTTGACTCCTGGTCCAAGCCTGAATTTTTGTTTTGGGCGCTTATGTCATAACAAGGTGAATCATAAGAGAGGGAGACACAAAACACAGAGGATGTGAACCTTCAGGGAAACTCTCAGAGATTTTGAAATATTTTCTGTATATACTATTCTACTCTAAACAGTTTCTTTTAACCTAAGATAAATCAGAAACAGTGGCAGTAACTCAGGAATGTGAATTGGACCACTGCTGTTTGCCACTGCCATGGAGCCCGCACAGTCCAGTTTTTGTTCCAAAGGTGCAGATATGGTTAGTTCTTTGTTTCAGTCACTTTTTTACCAAGGAAAATGTATTTTATCCATGTAAGTATCCAAATAGCCTGAAATCTGGGATGTTATCTTTGCTCAGGTGAACGGCACCTCAAGTAGTCCTTGACTTGTCAGTGCTTCCAGAGTGAGGTGCTACCCGAACAGTGTGATGGTTGGGGTGGCACATGAGCAACACAGAGTGAAATGTTAAACTCAGTAGGTTTTTGCACGCTTCTCCCCCTTGAGCATGCTGCCAAAGCAGATATTAATCAGCTTTACTCTTGGAGTTAGAATAAAAACTTGCTTGTAAATTACGACCATTACATTTCCGGCTTAAATTTCCCTAGTCCTTTAAGCTAATGTTTTAAAAGACTAACCCTACCACTCTGGCAAGTGCCACGTCTTGCCTTTATATCCATTTGGCACTGTCTCTCTCTTTTTTTTTTTTTTTTAAGTTGAAGAATTACATTATCTCTGCAAAATAACTTTCCTTCTTTAGTTGTTCAGTTTGATTCAAGGATTTTTGATTAAGCGTTCAGGGGTTATGAATAAATAAGAACCAGCAGCCCAGTAATTGGTATATCATTACTCCCTAGTAGCACATTTAATCCTCAGCTTCGCTGCACCACATAACCTTTTCCTTCAGTCCTCCTCCTCCTCAATATTGCTTACAAAAAAAAAAAAAAAAAAGGAGCCCATTCCCTGC
>VZRZ01005482.1:233107-250607 GCA_013398175.1 Climacteris rufus
AAAATGTTTAAAAAAAAAAAAAAAAAAAAAAAGGAGCCATGTCACTGCAAGCTTCGCAAGTTACCATTAAAATGAATACTTTTTAATTTCTCTGGATGAGATGGAGCCCTGTGCTCTGGGACAATGCTGATGGATGACATTTTAATGCAGCTGAAATGTTATTTTTACTGAACCAGGGAAAACTATAAATTTTGCTTCATTGCCACTGATGGCTCTATGCATAAAACTATGGTGGCGCCCATTGCCCATGAATAATCACCTCAGCATGGCAGATGTTACTTCGCAGGGAAAGCAATTCTTATGCCGAAGAATTGTGGAAAGATTAATTGTCTACAGCTGTTTCATGGCCCACAGCAATCTTGATACATTTATGATAAGTTTAAGAGCTCACTAGAGGCAGCTCCTATTCCCTGTTGTGAGAGAGGGAGGAGGGGGAGCTGTATGGCTTTATTTTGACACCTGGATTCATAGAATCTGTCAGCTCCATTACAGCCTTCATAGAAAGCTGGCTGTTGGCAGGTTTGGGATGATTGTGAGTGGGCTAAGATGCAGGAATTATCCAGACATAGATAAAGAAAAGGAGACTGAGAAGAATTATTCAAATTTGTGCAAATGAATTGCTTCCATTTTTCCTGCCTCTGCCAAGTGGAAATTGAACGTAACCCGCTCTGACCTTTCTCTATTAAGTGCTGCAAATTGCAGTAAATGCATAGTTCTGAGTGCCCTAATGAGACAAAGCTCTAGCAATGCCTCATTAATAAGGAAAGTTTGACCTTGCTGGTCAGCCCTTCATTCGATATTGAAAAGAAATAGGAAAAAAGAAGAGATGACCTGCTGTAAATTTTGAACAATACCTTTGATTTAGTTTGTATATACTCCCAAGCAGGCACTTCACAACCTTTTTTTTTCCTTCCATTTTTACTATACAAGTCAAGAAGAGGTATTTACTTACTAGGTTCCTCTGTAAATTCATGAGAACAGCAGTGATTTGTGACAGGAACACACACAGGTGATCTGATGAAGCTTTTTAAAATGTGTTTTTACCATCGTTGTATTAATGAAAGAATATTGATACCCTCCATTCTATACAGACTTGTTTTCCTTTTTTTCTCAGCCCGTATCCATTATCACTGTATCTGTACACCAGAGTGTATTTGCGCATCACTTTAAAAGAATATGGCAAGGAAATAACATTCTATCCTTAAATACACAGTTTCTGGGGCAGGAAGTGCCTCTGAGAAGGTGATGGGAGATGTTTACTCCCCACCCTGACAGAGTAACTCTCTGATTCTGGTCATTATACTGTCCCAGCTGAGACAGAATTTAAAGGGCACAACATTTTATTCACTGATAAATGCCAATAATCCAGTCTAAAGAGAATTGTTAGAAAATCCCAAATCTGTGAATGCATGCATACTAAAGAGAAAAAATATTGAAGAAAACTAAAAAATTAGGAGAGAAATACAGAAGTAAGTAGGTTTATGTGAGTTGAATATTTACAATCTGTGGTGCTTTGTGGTCAGTCTCACTCTTAGAAATCATAACGGGTCAAATATTGCAGACATTGAAAAAGTATATTCCCCTTCACAATGGCTGGTTCATGACACTTATGTTTTGATACCTATGGAGTCTAGCTTTATTTTTGTTCTTTGTATATTCTTTGTTTGTATTTGTGCTGTTATATACTGATACAGTTGTTACATACTGATGTATTGATACAAATTTTGTTGCTAAATACTGATATATTGATACAAATTTTGTTGTTAAATACTTTAATTTTAGACATTATTTTTATTTATTATTAGTTGTAATAATATATATTATTAGTAGTAGTAATTTAAACAACATTTTGTATCATCATTATATTTATCCATATTTGTGTTTTGTGCTTGTTTCTTATGTTCTTTTTGTTCATTATTTCAAATGTTTTAAGTCACACATTCAAGATATTTAAATAAGCAGTGAGGCTTAGATGTTTTCTCTGCTTGCTAAAACTTGCTACAAACAGTAAATGACTAGGTAAAAAGTTGAAGCCTGATTAGAAATGGTTAATGAAACAAAATAATATCACTCTGTTTGCTTGGATAACTTAAAGAACCACATGACCAGCTCTGTTAGACATTAGTTTCTCCAGAAATGGCATCCCCTGGGATTTGTGAGTGGCAGGAAATATCCAGAACCGTGCCTTTAGTGGTACTGTAACAAAAGAGAGGTGGATGGAGGCTCTGTGGGTCCCTCAGTGGTATCTTTACATAGGCTATTGGAAATTTAGCAAAGCATTGGAAACTAGGATCAATTTTGTAAGTGGAGCAGCCTCTTGGTGTGAAATATACTGCCACACAGAAAAGAGTATGGTGTGGTAGCTTTGCACCAACAGAACACCAAATATTGAAATGTTGACCAAGGAATGCAGTTTTGTCCACCCAGTCTTGAAATGTCAGGTTTAGGGGTTGAGGGTTGTCAAGCCTTTTTTAATAGTCCTGTTTTCTACAGAAGAGCAGCAACTCCTCCTGCCACGTCCCTGTTTGGGACACACTGCTGACATCCAGGCAGCTCATGAGGCAATGTTCATCTTGCAATGGACAGTGAGGATAGTGGGGTGTGTTTTCCAGCTTGATAGGATAAGAGTTATTCCTGTCCAGAGAGGCAGATAGTTTTCAATTTCAGGTTCAGGTGCAGTGTGACTGTACTAGATGCTAATGTTGCAGGTTCCAAATCAGAAACAACGTTCAGAAGTGTTTTGAAAATTTTGGGAGTCCAAGGGGATGGATTGGGTTACCCCAGAATGGCAGCCAGGAACACTGTAATCAAATCTGACGGGTAAAAACTGAAGTCTGAAGTTCTACTTTGTTTAAGAATCTGATGAAAACAAACAAACAAAATAATGCTTGAAAGATTTCAGGAAATAAATAGATGTTTTATAGTTGTTTTATATGTAGGGTGCTATAATCAAGAGCACACTTGTGCCTTGTAATATGGGTGTCCTTGAGTGCTTTGAAGCAATACCATTTTTTCCACAGAGGTTTTCCACAATCTGTTGGTGTGTCCTATGTAAACATGCACAGCAGGGAGCTGAGTCTCAAAACCCTGGTTCCCAAGTGGAAGTCTGGGGTCTGTGGGGATCATAAGTGGTCTGTGACAGGTCTGCAGAGCTGGAATGACATCTATATAACCCCAGACTCCTAAGCAGCAGTGCTAGTGGTTGAGAAAGCTTGGGGGGTGACAACAATCATCAATCTAAAATGTCTGGGAATCTTTTTGGTGAAGAGATGTTAGTGTCTGGTGAAGTCCTGTAAAGGGATTTCTACATAGGAATTTAAACAGGTGCTATATACAGTGAGATTCTGTGCACTGGAAGGTATGACAATATGGAATAAGGGCATTCTTAATGGATGGAATAGTTTTAGGTCACTTTTTGACATGATTTATAATTCCAACTTTGCCATCGCTCTCAGATTTTGCTATCAGACCGAGAGTAAGAACTCACTAGCAAAATGCAGGTCTCTGAGAAAAGAATCCCAAACAACAAGCACTAAAAATATCAGCTTGATAGTTTCCCTGCATATGTAGTGTAAAGAGTGTGAGTTCTACATACTTTGCAGCACTCATCCCCAGCTTGCTAAAACTAATGGTTTTTAATTTCTTTTATTAAGTTATGCTTGTGAACAGGTAAGATTTTCTTAATACAGTCATAATTCAAAATGATTCACTAAAATTCCTCAGACGTGTCTTAAAATCAGTATTTTTTGGAAGCAGGCTCTGACAGACGTAACTTAAGAATACCTAAGTCAAGATAAACAGGATAGCTTCCTTTGGGTTTTTGAGCCTCTCACCTCTGATTGGGTGGCTGTAAAGTTTTGAATCGAATTCCCACAGTGAACATTTATACTTCAGATTTAAAATATTCATTTTACATCAGTATTTTCCAACATTAACTTGAAATGTACTATTTCTGCAAACATTCCTCTAGAAGGAGTTATCTGTTTGAACATGGTGAAAGCATCTCAAGAAAGGTGCTCACACAGCTGGAATAATTTTGAATAAAAATTCTGATGTATTTACCTATAGGTTGTATAATACTTGCTTTTCCCTCATAAATGGTGCTATTTGAACCTGATGAATAAGATTAATATTCTGTTGCCAAATTCTCCATTCTTCAGGATTGGGTTTTTCAACACAGCTCAAAAATAGCAAATACTGAGTGAAACATTAATTATCTAAGAAACCTCTCTGTGGTCTGAAGTGCTTAGTGAAGAGTAGAGACGAGTCTTTTTTTCTTACTTGGGTGGGAAAATAGAATAGTATTTATTCAGACAAGCAGAAAATACAGAAGCAGCTAAAATGGTCTTTTGTGGGAGCTGTCACTAAACTAAAATATGACATGATTTCAACTATATTTTTTTTCTGCTATAATTAACTTTGTCTTTTGACAACTCCTTCTGAGGCATATATTAATTAAATATGGGATAATGAATAGAGACAACTAGATCACCAGGGTATAAATCAATTGAGGGGTTCTGATGATACCATAAACCACAAGAATGGAGTATGTGCAGTTAATAATAACATCAAAAGACTGTGATTGATTTGGAACTTAGCGATCCTTCCACATTCATTATTATTTTATATAAAGCATAAAAACGAGTGGTGTTTTATGCAAAGACAAGATGATTTTTCTCCCCTGGGTTCTTTGATAATGGAGAAATTGTCATTGTCCACAGATAAAGAAAAAGGCTGTCCTTATTACGTGGAGAGGGTTGGCAGAAGATCCTTGTGTGGTCACAGAGAAGCCCTGGGACTAAGAACACTTTTACTGCAATTATTTATATACCTTCCATGGAGAATTTGGGGCCAAGTTTTCTGGCGGTTTAAAATGCTATTGCTACATGCGATCCACAGAATTTTTGCTAATTGATAATTTTGTTTTTAGTTTGTTTTTTTTACCCTCAGGTTGTGCCCGTTGACCAGATTCCATTCCACGGAGTCTAAGACCTTTTCCCTGTAAGTGACCTGAGATTTTTGTTTTTCCCAGAAAAATAAAACCATACACTTAAATATGTTTAAACGCTAATAACCTTTATTTATTGATGGTAACATTAAGGTCAAAGAAGTGGATTTTCCCTGCAGTTGTGCCTCTTGCACACCAAGTCTGGATCAAAGTGTTGTCTCTATGGTATGACAATAGCTGTTTTAGAAAAGTGCATAGTGATAAATGTGTTTGTCTGTACAAACACACACATGCATGTATATATAGAAATTAAATTTTGTAAAATAGTATTTGATGAGCACAGTGTGCCTCTAGGTTTTGTCACACACACTCAGTGTTTTCCATTTTAAATTTACTGGGTGTGGGAAGATGAAGTGAGGGAACAAGGCATGTTTTGATTCCTAATTCTGAATGTTCAATGAGAGAGCCTATGCTTCTTTTAGTTATGCTGTGATGCTGTCAGAAGTGCATATGGAAAGAGTTTCAGCAGATAAAGAGGGCACTGGTCAAAGTCTTGTTACTATCTCATGATAAATCCTTCAAGTGTAGTCAGGTATCTCTAGAACATGCGACACTTTGTCAAACAAAGACTTTGAAGATGGCTCTGTAGCTGCCTGCCATCTGCAGTGGTGTTGTGATTTTGGCTGGTTGATCAGATCTTTGCTGGTAGTTTTTGAAGTCATAGATACTGAAAAGATAGATACTGAAGTCATAGATACTGTAATCGTGGAGGGCAGGTGAGCCCTGAAGATTGTTGGCGGTGCAGTTTGGTGCTGACTGCTCCTCTAAACGTGGCTCATTTTGACACTTGACAATGTGCTGTGTTTTATGTGCATGAGGTTAGGGCCAGGTGTTGAGGAGAGGCTTTGGACAGCAGAGGGAGAACTGGCATGGTGAAGGTGTGAGATAGCAGGTCCAGTCCCTTATGGAAAGCCAGCCTGGGCTCAGAGGCCAGGAGACACACTGCGTGCTCCAGCACCACCTGAGCTGCACAGGCTGCTTCAGGAGGTAAATCCCAACACATGTGATAAGCTCTGGGAAAGGTGTTTCCAAGGCTGGAAATGCCCAGGAGATAAAGAAAGAGTGTCAAATATGCACCACTGTTTATCCAGCAATATAAAAGGAGGATCAAAGACCCCAGGGACATTTTGGTGTATCTTGGCTGCCTCACACTCTAGCTACATTTTAAAACTAAGTTGGTTTCTATTTACCTTGCAGTTATAATTGCATGCGCACGTAGACCAATACAATTGGTTGCTTCAGGAGCTTCTCTTTCCATGTAATCTGTTCTGAGTCCTAAAAGAAATCTGCAGATAGTGTGGGCTCAAAATCTTTTTATAACAGCTTAAGCTGGCTTCCAAACACTTGGGCAATGACAACAATATGTGATTTTTGGAAGTCACTATCTGTTCATCTAAAATGTAAATTTGCTGCTAAGGGCACTGTGTATTAGTAAATCACATTTTAAACACCAAATCCATTTTATTTTCTGAGGCCTTAGGCACATTTTAATACTGCAGTGCTAGCATTTTAAGTGTATTTTTGTGAGGCCTCTAGAGCGTTGTCACGGATCGGCACAGTATAAATAACGTTTATTGTTATTATCATTGTATGTCGTATTCACTCTGTTTTGCTACCATTAATAAACCATTCAGGCAATGTTGTTGTAATGTATAATATTAGCAGCAGCCTCCTTTGGGAGACATATAACTGGGTACTTAATATTCTAGCTGTTTCCTGGGCCATCTCTCCACAGGCGCAGACGCTGCAGCGTGTTCAAAGTTCAATATGAAAAAATGGGCTGGCTGTGCAAAGATCACAGCATCTTGCAACACGCCTTGCAGTAACTCACACTGTGGCCCTTGCTGTCAAAATTCTGCAGCACTAGATAACAGTAAATTAGGGAAATTGCCTGTAATTTGGGGAATGCTGTTTTGCCCCTTTTAAATTTGTCATTGCTAGAAAAACAAGGAAAAGAAAAGCATTCACTAGACTCATCCACCTCTTCCTCAGCCTTGCAGATAAGGCTGTTGCCTTGCAGCCGTTTTGTGGGGCTGCCTAGATTACAGAAAGCATTGGTGCTAAGGAAACTTGAACTGTGGAACACAGGATTGTTTCAGGGCTGTATTAATTTGCACTGAGGATTGAAGCCTTATGAACATCCTCCTTTAGTGGCTGGCAAAGCAAAATCTGTGACCTTTTCTCTTAATAAACAGTATGCAAAACCCAACCATGCTTAAAATTGCACTCTTAAAAACACAAAAACAAAGAATATTTTTGGATAGTGATGGTGATGTGAATATGGAAGAGAAAATTATGTAGATGTGAAAGCACGGGTGGATTAGCAAGTGACTTTGCCAGCCAGAGAGGAAAGATGGGGGAAACATCCCTGCTGCAAGGCCTTCACACCACATGGCCACCCAAATGCTCCATCAGCTCACAAGGCAAAAGATCTGCTGGTAGATGCCCCTGGAGGGCACTGCTGGCCAGATGGCATTTGGGCTGGCAGGGGAGGTTGTCTTTTAACAGTGCTACCTCTGTCTGTGGTGTATTCACCTTTCCTATCCCTTTGTGGCTTTTCTCAGTGCTTTCCCTGGGCAACCTGCATCATGACAATGTGGCTGGGAGATGTCATCACGGGCCCATGGGCTGTGGCAAGTTGGCAGCTGACCTCAGGAGAGGAGGGAACTCATTACGGGCAGCCAGTCTTGCAGGGGGTCCTCTGCCTGTGTGGCCAGTTCACAGGATGTGGCTCTTACTCTGTGACTGAAACACCTTCTTGAAGGTCAGAGTGCACCACCACCTCCTTTCCAATGCCATCACCAGAGTCCTGAGGTCTTTGCAGTAACTGATGCCTTTTCTCAGTCTTTCCTTCCTGCCTCATTCCACAAAAAGGTTTACATGTAATTTGCACATTCATGCGTTACTTGTTGAGTGGTCTCTCTGGGACTGATTGTTTCATCTCTTTGAAGATGTTAACTTTCCTGTCTAATGATGTGATTGTTGTTTTAATCTGTCATATAAAAGACCTCCTAGCCCTGCACAGCCCAGGAGAAATATTTCCTTGCCTTTTATTAGTGGCAAACTGCATTTTGGGGCAGGCTGTGACTAACAGGTTTTCAACCTGCACTCAGGACTGGAGTGCAGGGGGGCAGGAAACACATCCTCTTCAAGGTCTTCCTTTTCTTACAAGGACCATGTAGAGGAATGTGAGTAATGAGTATGTAGCAAAACAGCCATCTGAGACTGAACAGATTAAACACGGTAAAATGATGTTAAATGATGTAAAATATGCTTCATCGTTTTCTTACACTCATTTAATTGTGTAGTGGCTGTGGGTGGGTACCTGCCTCTTCAAGAAGAGAGAAGCAGAATTGTCTAGTGTGTTTCCTAGGTACTGAGCTATGAGATGATATCTCTATTTCAAAGGAAGGCGGGAAATGTTACAACATTTGAGTAAGACCCTTGGCTTAAAACGTTAAGGCTGCTGGAATGTCACAGGCAGTCAGTGACACTCTGTCCCACTGAACTAAAGATGGGAAGAGAGATCACACATCCCTCTTTGGTGTCTGTATGCTGGCTGTGGCATCCTTTCAGACCCTCACTGACTCAGGCTGTCACTTGTAGAAGTCCCAGGGCACTGTGTAGGCCTCACATTGTTCTTTGTGCTTATTACTTTATTCCGTCCCTTTCTTTTCCAATTCTGGGACTGACATGTGGCTCTTGTGGTGATGTGCTGTGTCATGAATAGACACACTGTGTGCAGACAGTCAGTAGCCTGGGAAATCAGGGAGTCAGATATTGCCCTTCTGCTCCTCCCTGCTTTGCCCAGGGCTCTAAAGCTTGGATAAAATGCTCTGAGGCCTAATAAGTATAATTACTTACATATTTCAGTCAATGCAAGAATATTATATATAATCTATCTTATTTTTTCTACAAAAATCTTTAAAAGAGTTTTTAAATGGTAGCATTTAATCAACATTTGTTTTGGAGTCTTATGTAAAAATTTTGCAAGGTGAATTTGGCTTCTTGAAAAAATACAGTGCTCCAGACTGTGATGGGCCCCTCACTGAAAGTCCTTCAATGAGCACTGCAACTATTCCCTGGCCTTTTTTGGAAGTTGTGAGCCTTCACAGCAACATTCTCCATGGCCGTGCATTCGCCCAGGAATGGGGAAAGCTGAGTGTAGGGCTGGGAGGCAGCTAGAGGAGGATAGAGGGTGTGGAGAAAAGAGTAGTGAAAGGAGCTCATCAAAGTCCACTCTTGGCTGCTACCTGTTGATAGTGAAGAGAAGACGAATCACCAGTTTAGGTCTGTGACAGGTTTTCTGAGATGAGAAAAAAGGGGCCCAGAAAATGCATGCAGCCTTCTTCCATCATCCCTTTAATAACCTGTAATATCGCAGCAGGATATTTTTGTCACACTGAATCTGATTGATGGTCTTGGCTATAAGACATTACAAGTGTAGAGTAAATTGACCGAACACCTAAACATACAAATTATTAAAAGGAGGGGGGAGTGGGCTTGGGCCTCCTGGGGAAAGCAGGCAGGCTTTAGTTAAGATGATCCCATTTCCAAGTGCAATTTATAGTCTATTGACTTGCAGCAGTGTCTTTTCAGATGTGAGGAAATTGTCATACATTGCAAATGAGAAGCTGTTTTGACATCAGGATCGCAGAGAGTGCCAGGAAGAAATGATATCAATGCCTGGTCTGTTAAGGTTAAATGAAGTTGCATTGTTGCCAGCAGATAGGCATTCATTTCCTTTTCTTCCCTGCCTGTCCCTGTGTACAATTACTGTGATTAGGATGAGTAACAATGTGCTTCTGACACCCATTGTATTGACAGCTCGCCTAGTTTTTTCCACTCAAGTGGCACTAGTCATTACTTAAACACTTGGGTATTTTGACAGGGAAGATCCATGCCTGCCAGTCAAGTGTATCAATGACAAGGTGGCCTTAGCCCCTGGACACGTACTGCTGAATTAAAGCAGTCAAAGCCATCGCTGCTGGAATATGATGAACCCTTTTAGAAACGGGGCTCTGGCAAACCCAGAGAGACACTGATGCACTTGGTGTGTTCTTCCTGCCTTCCCCACACATTACTGCTGTTGATAAGCTTGTTTTTTCCCCAGGTACGTTGTGATCTCTTGGAAGAAGAGTATGATTGAAAAGTAAAGTATTACAGAGCAGAAAGGAGTCAAAATTATTTGGGGCATTTACATTTATGTTGGGGGACAGTTTTAATTTGGACTCTTCTGGAAAAGACCATCAGTTAGCAGTGTGGGGCAGCCTGAGAGTTATGTAGATTAATTTAATAAGAAGGTGCCTTGATTTGTTGCCAGGTACCCTTATGGTAGTTTTCTACCTATGCACTAGCTTCCTCTACTGTGCTACTCTTTTTCCAAATTACATCTTACCTATGTATCAAAAGGAAATATATATATCAAGGTTCCGTGATTTTTGTTTTGTTTTTTTATCTTGCTCTTAGGATTCTTTGACAGTTTGGATTCAATTTAGAGAAAAACATGTGAGGAATAAAAATAATAGCTTTGGGCAGAAGCGATCTAAAAATTGAAAAAAAAAATTGTGCTGTAGGTTAAAGGATAAAGGGGAATAACTAACATGCAGAGAACACACACAAGAAGAGTACCAGCTGTGAGTTTTTGCCAGGCCTCATTCCAAAACTACTTGAAAAAGTGCTGGGGGCACATCCAGTAGCTTAAATATTATTGTGCTTTCAAAGGCCTTCAGTGCTTTGCAGATGTCCTTGTTTAAGTGAATATATGAGTGTGTGCACACACACAAAGAATTCAACAGGTTATTCCTGGAGCTACTAAACTGGTACTCTGCAATGCTGCTGGATTTTCATAATCTGCTCCCTCCTGGCTCACTCAAGCCCACACTCTGCCCTGGTGCTGGGTAGTGGTAATAAAGAAAATGGTTTGCAGATTTCTATTGGAATCAGAAAGGAGTCTAAGCTTTACTGGAAAATCAATTATGTAGTAGGCGAAGTACCCCATAATGTTCAGCAAAAAAATATGCTAACATCCAGGTCAGTACATTGGAAAACACATTTATCATGATTTCCATGAAAGCCTCAGGCTAGTGTGTCCCAAGAGCAACCTCTGAACTTGAACCAAACAGTCAAATGGAAAACTCTGCCTACTTAGCATTTTAAAAATTTACTTCTCTTCTGAGCCCTGAACTGGAAGCTTCATGAAATGGGAACTTCAGTCTCCTCAAAGATGTGTTAATAAACATTTCCTGTAGAGAAGATATTTTTGTTGCCTGCCTTTTCTTTTACTTGGCTCTAAAAAAGGGCTTCATACAGGTCCCCAAACTTCTTTTACCATTGATTTGCCACGTGAAAGACTGACTATTAAATGTAATTAAATGCACAGAGCATTAAATATGCATACTATCAAATTACTGCTTTTGGCAGTAAATAGGTTTCCTTTAGTTGTTTCCTTCTGCGTTGTTTGGTATTTCACATTTCTATTAGAGATTATCATGGAGGAGCTAATTATGGTATTGGCAGTGTTGTTCCATGTGCTGTAAAAATGCAAGGCTAGAGATACAGACAGTCTTTTCACAGAGCTATTTACAACCCAGGAAATGTGTGTACACCTGAACAAATGATTGTGTGGTGACTGAAAAAAGAAAGTCATAAATGGCTGCACGTCACTCCAAACTGGTGTTTCACACAGCTATCTGTGTCCCAGGTCTATCCTGTTGTGTATCCATTCCCCACTTGTCTTTTCCTGCATAGGCTGTAAGCAGAAATTAAGATATTTAAAGATGTCCCTTTCTGGAGGCTTTACAGCCTGTCCAGGTGATCTATTCAAGAGCTACATCATCCTTCCTGTTAGAAAGGTTTTTCACAGCTTTTTTTTTTTTTTCCTCTCTCCACAGTTTTATGGACATTCTCTCCTGGCTTATCCAATGTGAATCTGAAGAACAAACTGTTCCTTTCCTGCTTGAAGCAAAATTTTAATGTATTTTATGACTGTTAGGTCCCACATTCAGTTTAGCCTCCTTAGACTGAACAATCTTAACTCTTTTGCAGTTGATGGTTTTCTGTCATCTCCTTATGTATTGTGAGGCTTATTGATTCATCCATATGGTATCTTTTTCTGCAACGATAAAATTGGTTTGATAGCATTTTTTTATCCGCTTTTAATCATCCTTAAGCTTGCACAGAATACAGTGCATCTCTTTCCATAGTCAGAAAGACAGTCACTCTTTCAATGAAGAACAGAACTTACCACAGACTCATCAATACACTGATACTTTTGGCTAATGAAATCTTAATCTTGTGACTTTGTTGATGGATAGAGTTTTCATGGATGAAAAGAAAGATAATTTATTACTAATTGTGACCTTAAGAATACTCTGTAGTTGGTGGGGAAAAAAGCTTTGGCGGAAATCTATACATTTTTCTTTTTTTCAAGACTTAGAATGGACTATTTTCTGACCTGTCAGTGAAAGGAAACAGCATCAATCCTAAGAAGAAAATCTGCTTAAAATCAAGTTGTAATTAATTTCAGTGTATGGGGGCAATGCTGTTATTAAAATTGTGCTCCTGTTGCTGTTTTTCTTGGACGGATGAGGTGGTAAACACATCTATGCAGAAGTGGGCCTAAGGCTTACCTTGGTCAGGGGAAAATGGGGACAGAAAAGTTCATCTTTCTCTGTTTTTTGCTTTTCAGTAAAAAGATGATCTCTCTTCCAAATTTCTTAATCTAAGGGTTGAAAGAAGCAACAGCAGAGCACTGTGTACTGGTGTGAGATGCTGGAAGGTGACACTCACAGGTGTAATGCACTTGCCATAAAACAAGTTAATTGCAGGTAAGAGCAATCAGACTCATAAAATATGCCATCTTTTCTTCATACGTGCTCAAAACACAGCTACAAGTGACAGCCTTGAGCTTATAGTCGAAGCTTGTGTAAGGACATCCTTCACCACACTTGTAGCTTGAAGAGCAAGCTGAGCAACAGGAATGGATGAGAAACCTGGGTGGACTCTTTTGCAGGGCAATGTTAAGTTCTGGGCAAGAAGCACAAAGATGTCTTGGTGAAGTTAAGCTGTGGAGGAGATGCTTCTAGGATCTATCATGTAATGTGGTTTTTTTTAATCTTGCAGCTTCTCATAGGGACCTAATTTTTTTGTGTATTATGTTGTAGTGCACTGCTCTTCAAATCTGTCCAGACAGTTCTTGGAATTTTTTTACTCCAAAGTGTTACAATCCTCACATTGATTTGGTCACTGATATACTGAGCTCTGTCAAAATCTAAGAATGAGTTATCTTAATTGCTCTTTTATATGATTGTGCAAAATGTGATTTTTCTTTTTTCAGCTCATATATTAAGCTTAAATCCTTTCCTGCTGATCTGAAGGGAGAATGGATACATAGGGATTTTTTATAGTTAAGTACCAGCTGTGTCGTTAGATTCTGCAGCCACCTCTGACTGATAGAGTTATTTCCTGGACAGCCAGTAAACAAAGCTGCATGGCAACACCCAAGGGACAGAAGTACTTTTAAGCATTCTTTACATGGCTCGGAAAAAGCTCGACTGTAGCAGTCAACAGTCTTGGGGGAAATGCTAAGCATGGATATCTTCATTACTTATCAATTAAGCAGCAAGCTTATGGATTCAGGAACCCTTGAGGGAGAAGTTGAGCTCTGAATGGAGCTCTCAGGGATCACATTGGGAGAGTTTATTCCCAGAACTGTGTATGTTTTGGGAAAGGATCCCAAAAATGTGATTTATTATCTAGAAGGCACAAGGTGGCCAGAAACACCTTGAGAATTACTTTTACCTGATGTTCTGCTGACTGATAGGAACAGGACATGCAGAAAATCCAACCCCCAGATTTGATTGTCATAATTTCTCACCATGAAAATGTCACTATTACTTCAATTGTTATTTCTTCTTTGTGGTCCCATTAACTCATGTTCTATTCCTATCTCCATGTTTCTTAGAACCCAATATGATTTAATGTCTTTTAGAAATCTTTCAGCTTCCCATCCTCCCTGAAAAACAATTCCTGCAGAGATGTGTGGTATTACAGCAGCAACATTTCCAGAAACAAGACTGGATTCCCAAAGGACTGTGGGGTGCCTTCCAATAAAGCTGGAAGTTGACAGTGCTCAGAGTGGGTTAGGGAGAATGATCTGCACATGGGGAGATGTTTACTGTAACATCATTGTGGAAGGAGAGTGGAATAATGCCTCTGAAGCCCACAGTAGCCATTGCAAGGTGTAGGCAAAGGAGTTTTTGGGAGGCCCATGAGACCACTGCATCTTCTGGGTCACTGAATGGAAGGCAGGTGGCCTGTGGCTTCTGTGAGCGGCTGCTCTGCATAAACTGAAAAAGGCCAAAATGAAGTAAATGGAGACCATACTTGGTGTATCTGCTGAGTGTCAGAATGGGAGGATCTGCCACAGATATATGTGTGGTATGGATGCATCACAAAGGGACAAATGGGGAAAAGTAAGTAGACAAAGCACTAGCTGTTGAGTTGCCTGATAAATAATATCGCAGATAATGTCCTATGTAATAAAAGAAGCTCACACTGTCTTTATCGGCTACACAAAACTAAATGCCTTAAAGGTTAAGGAACAACTATTAAAAAGGTAAGGTATGTTGAATTTATATTTCAGAACTTTATACCCATATAAAACTGAGTATATTTTATAATTATGCCAACAACAATTAATTAACTTAACATCAAGGACTCCAGAATGATTGAATTAACAATAAAATCATGATAAGGCTCCAGTTTGTCTTAGAGTTTTAGCAAATAATTTATTATCCAGTAAATGCTTAGATTTAATAACATGTTTTAAGAGTCACTATTTTTTCTCTCTTCCTTTACATGAGTTTCAGCCCCACTCTCAAAGACCAAGCTGAACTGTCATCTCCTAATCAGTCCTCTGATGATTTCAGCAAAGCTCAGCTGGAGACTTGGAGTCAATTTGGCTGGAGCCGGTCTCAAAACCAACTCTGTGACTTTTTGGGGAAAAGAACAACCCATTTGTTTCTACATCACAACTTTACACAGTGCAGTGCATACTTAAAATGATCTGTGCTGAACTACCTTGAACAAAAGCAGTTCTGCAGAGACCCTGATGAGCCACCAAGGTTGTTGGCAACTAATGCTTAGACCAAGTAATTGGAACATGCATAAATGTGATTATGTAGCCTCTGCTTGAATATATCCAGGAAAGCCAGAAAGCACACATGAATTTTCCTGTTGGACTATTCTGATTTTCCTGTTTTCAGCCCCATGACATCAATGGCAGTGTAAAAGTGCATTACAATGAAAGTGGGCTCATCCCCAGTGCAGTGGAAACCACCCTAGCATTGTATGGCTTCCAAGGGTGAGTTTGGTCCCTCCACCTCCTTGCTCATTTTCTGCAACTACAATTCTTTGGGTGTAGAAGTCATTTTGGGTTACTCCTGCAGAACCACAGGGGTGGAACAAGCAGTTCCTCTACCAGGGAAGCTGATAAAGTCTGGCTCTGTGTGGGTCTGTCTTGCAGGAATGTGCTTCTGCGTGGAGTCTCTGAAAGGAGTCCAAGAGCTGTTGTGTCTGTCCCTGATGGTGAGTTTATGTTGCAGCTTTGATCTCTACTGGGGCACTGACAGAGGCTTGCTCTCTCTCTCTCTTCCCTCTGGCCACACATTTTCGTATGGCTGTGGGAATTCTATATAGTGGAGTGTTTCGTCTGCCTTTGGAGTTGGTCAGAATGAGTTCTTGGTTTGAAAAGTTATTGCGGAGGGACATGAAGACAGACAGCATGACTGCAAGCTTCTTTCTTCAGGAAGAAAGCTAATTAACACTCTAACAAAAGTAGTATTTCTATACACAAAAAAACTTCCTGTGTATAGTGAAAACCTTAATATAAGAATGAAGCAGGCTGAAAATTATTTGTGGGATAGTCACACAAAAAACTCTCTTTTAAAATATTAATACATTTAAAATTTAAGTGTAGAACATAAAGCTACGGTATAATTTTGGTGTCTCCTTTGTAGCTCTGGGATTTGTGAACTGGCTTCAAGTATGATTTCTATCAAATAAGGAGTAAGCTTCTTTAACTCTACAAAAGATTTTGTATCCCAACATCAAGATCCTGCTAGTCTTAGTCCTGGGAAAAGCTCTTATTCACTAAATCAGATGTGCAGTTTAACTGACTTGGAGTAGGGAATGTAGAGCTTATGACTGTTCAAACCAAGTGTATGCTGACTGGGTAGTCATTTCACACCCAGTTTGTTTCTTGTATTGGCTTTTACAACCATGCAGGGTAATGGAAAATCAGGATCACGTTACTTTCTTGGACAACTTTTCACAAAACTTCTAAAGGTGAAATCTGAATTGTCATTAGCACAAGGCATCTTTGGTACTTCCAAGTCAGTTTGACTTACATTCCTTTTTCTAAATGTGTAGGGTCAAATTTTGCTCTCTTCACTCATGTTTTTCCCATTTCCTTTCATTTTCTGAAGCCCTTCTCAAAATAAATATGCTGAACTTGAATTTCTCTCTGTACAGCCAACAAAAATTTTCACAGACAATGAAAAACTTCTGTCAAGTTCACAGGACGTCTTCCGCTGATTAGCCCTGTTAACCAAGGCTTAGCGCTCTCATTTTCTCGCTTTTGGAGAAGTGAAAAGATCTTAATTCCAAAACAGACCACAAGACAAAAATAAGTAGCAGAATCACTGTGTTATTAGAGTCTTTCCTTGTGACTTTTTCTCATTCAGAGTTTTGTAAGAGTTGCTTGGTTCTGTCTCCTGATTAATCTTCAGCACCTTCCCAGTGATACTTAAACAAATTAGCTTGTCTTTTCGTGGCTCTCTGGGCTGGCTCAGACAGGAAAAGAAAGCATGAATAAAGTAAGAATTCCACTGTTTGCTTTTGCAAGCAGCCAACCTCTTACAGACCCTGAGAAATACGGCTATATAGAAATAAATTTATTTACATACTGTATATTTAAGTACAACTTCTCCCACACCTTGTTCACGTATTTTCATCCATTTTTTATTGTTTGCCCCTTGCAGAAGAGAAATAAAACCACAGAAACTGAACCAAATAGCTCAGACTGCAACAAAGGGGACACCTGAATCTTAAATTACTTCATTGAGAAAAGTAGTGATACAAAAGGACACAAAATATAAGGGCACTTTACTTGTTTACCAGTTTTTCTCAATTAAAGTACTAAAACATGAATCCTAGAAGCAGAACAAGTATCTTAGCTCTCTGGACTTGTAAGTTTCATATGCTGCAGTCTATTTACCCTGCATTTAGACTGCCTGTTCCCCTCTGATAGCACTGGGAGTGGCTCTCTGATATAAAATAAAATGTATCATATTTAGTTCAATGTCTTATTTAGGAAGAGATTGGGTGATTATTGAATGGCTATTCACTGACAGCAGAAGTATGGATAACTGGAGATGAATACATGTCTTGTTCAGGAAAGAACCAGTATTGGTAAGGTGGTATTTTGGA